>JZKD02S1370378.1:770446-809279 GCA_000966675.3 Picea glauca
GGGCCCCGTTTGGGTAAGTTGGTGCATCAACTTCCCGGGGTCGTAACTTTTGCATACGATCTTCGTTTTAGGCATATGATAGCTCGTTGGAAAGATCTATCCGAGGCCTACAACGTTTAAGACAAAATAGCATCGTTAGATGTTATTTTGCAATGGAAACATACCCAAAAAAACATCGTTTAGGGCCTCAAAATGGCCCCGGAAGTTCAAGACCCAAAAAAAACTGCTAAAAATAGTAAATTCCCAAAATTGCCAGAAACATGTTTTGGGCCAGTTGGAGAAGATGGGTGGCCACCGATATCCACCTGGATCAACTGCATGTGTGATAAAATCACAACTGATATCCAAAATGTCCCTTTCACCTGTTATCTCAACTGGGTCTCCACTGGATCTGACATGCATGTAGTTAACCGTCGTGAATCTTCAATTGTATGTGAGTTCACTGATTTACTGAACTATCACTAGTGCATGTTTAGTTACAACTAGTACAATAGATCTTAACTCACTTAAATACACTTATAATTCTGTTACAAATCCAACTCACTCAGTTATGAATGAAATAATATATTAATATTTATTGTCTAATTTATTTAAGGGAAAAGTAAATTAGACACATGTTTCTTGTTGACTTTTCAACACCCACCAGTAGTCTACTAATTGTTCTTTGTGTTGTTTATGCATTTCATAGTTTAGTTGTTCTCTTTGTTTCCTGTACATGCATTTTCATTGTGTTAATTAATTTGTTGTTATAGTTTAATTGCTTTGATTTTCTTTTGCAGGTTAGTATGACGGATTGTGTTAGCATGCATTGATCTTGTTGTTAGGAATGGATTTTCAAATCCCTAGACTAACCCCATCTGCAATTAGATATTAGATTACGTTTTTATTTATGATTTTAGAGTTAAATTTGAAACAAAGTTTTAAATAGAATAGAACAGAGTTTTAATTTGGATTTTCTTTGACAAGGATTTGATGGAGGGATAGAGTTAGTTTCAGTTTTTAATTATAGCTTGCTTATTTCAGTTTTATATATGTCTTTCTTACTTAGTTGTTGGCTAATACATTTGGTAGTTTACTTTTTAATGTCATGTCTTAATTTCTGTTCTTAAGCATTTTCTTATTGCAGTTAGAATTGTTAGAATAGATATAGCATAGTTTCATTTTATGTAATTTCTTTCCTAGAGTTAAATTGCAGTTGTATTTCTTAGTTAATAGTTGAGTTTAAGTATGAATTTTGTTTACATAGTATAGAAGTACAATGATGATCTCGTTATATTGTCGATGTTTAATAAATGAATATGCAGGGTAATTGATGATTGTTTCTGTCATGGCTAAATTCTCATTGGATTGTTTAATCCATACCTTTCACTTTGCTATTGAGATCAGTGTTGAGCTTATACCACTTGAGTTATCTTTTGTTGTCAAGTGCCATCGAGATATCATAAGAGACCGAAGACATTCACACAACCACCAGCATTATATTTGAGTTTTCATTAGTAGTTTTCCTGTTTTCATAGGTTAAAGGATAGTTTTATTGCTTTCATAGTTTAAACATAGTTTCTTGCTTTCATAGATCAGAAGATATAGTTTCTTGCTTTCATAGCTTAGAGGGTAGTTTTATTGTTGTTGTAGGATAGATAGTCTTTTTCTTTCATAGATTAGAGAGTAGTTGTTTATCATAGATTAAAGGTTAGTTATTAGTTCTTCTTGCTTTCAATTAAATAGATTTCCTTTCATGAATTAGAGATAGTTTTGAAGTTTGAATTAAGAACATAGTCCACTTGCCTCTTAGGCTAGATAGTTGTTCAATGAGAAGTTTTAATTTGATTACTTGCAGTAGAAGTTATCTTAGAGTAGTTAGTTGTCTATTTGCTTTAATAGGTTAGCTAGTTGTTTTTCTTACTTGTCTATTTGCTTTAATAGGTTAGTTAGTTGTCTTTGCTTACTTGTTTACATGCTTCAATAGAATAGTTGTTGTCTTGTTTATATATTTTCTTTCATAGGGTAGTTTCTGATTGAATGTAGGTTGGCAAGTTAAAGTATTTTTCTTTTGTTAGTTGCTCATTGTTATGCTTAATAGTTTTCTTTTTCTTATTGTTGAACTAGTTTTCTTTAAATAGGTTTTTTACTTTCTTTTCTTAGAACTATCCATCGATCCTTGGCCCGAAAGTACTTAGGTTACATAGTTTCAAGTTGCTTATTAGGGTTTGTTCATTAGATAGGTTTGCTTGAATAGATTAACCCTTAGATAGTCACTTCCTTAGTTAGACTATACTACTACCAGCCCTTCTACCTTTGTCATATATTTTGCTACAACTCTAAGTTTACTTACCCTAGGTTGATAATTTAATTGAGGGTTTTTAGTGTCTTTTTAGTGCATATAGAACACCCATCATTTTTGGCGCCGTTGTCAGGGAGTTATCTCAAGGTAAGAAATAGTTAGGAAATAGATAACTTCTAGACCTTAGCATTAGTTTGGTGGGGGGGTGACTTTAAGACGGGAAGTAAGAACCTGTGCATCTTCTATAGTAGGTTCCCCCAAACCCAATGGTAGATTTTCTTTTCTTTTTTATTTTTTTTTCATGAATAGACCTAGGAACCAAATAGTAGATTTTTCTTTTTGTTTTTTCTTTCTTTCATGAATAGGCCTAGAGACCCACAAGGTAGATACATTAAATCTAAATCAAACCTTTCAATCAAGGTTCCTTCCAATCTCTTTGGGGGAAGGAACGTTCCACTTATAAAATCTACAGACCGATACCAAAAAATAGGAGCTAGCTCAACTCAAAGAGCTAAAATAGTCTTTGAAGAGACTAATACAGGGAGCACTATAGAACAAGAAATTGAAGAATCAATCATATTGGGATAGGAGGCAAGACCACTCGAGTCTTACAAAGAACCAAACAATACAACCTTTGCTTTTACACCACCACCAGGAAATCTTAATTTTGAAGATATCATAGACCTTGAACAGGTGAATCTTTTGTTTGGTAGTTCATCCAATGTGATTATCTCTCAAACTGACACAGAAACTTTGGCACCAATAATCTCAACTGGCTCGAGCAGAGTCCCAGATATCCAACCAGTAGGAAGACCTTTCCATCAAAGGGAAACCTTGTTCTCTTCAAAGATAAAATGACCTAGGTACTCTCTTTTTGGAAACCGCAATATGGTTGATCAAGAAGACCATAACAATGTAAGACACAGGGAGGAAGAAGAAACTGGAAACCAAACCGAAACTACCTTCGGGTTTCCGATTTTGGACACCACTCTAAATGTCAACATGAAGAATATTCCTCTCTCGGCACTACCACCTTTTATGGTAAAAACAATTAAGATCCAGACACCTTCATATTTGAATTTGACATATTGTGTAGGAGCTACAATTACGTACAAGATGCCCAGAAATTAAAACTCTTTCCTGCCACCCTCAAAGACTCTGCACTAAGATGGTTCATGGGGTTGGGAGAATCCAGTATTAGGTCTTGGGAAGCCATGAAAGACATCTTTCTTAATAAATACCAAGACTACTACAAGACCAAAGAGTCTCGTAATGACATCGTTAAAATCCAACAATTAGAAGACGAGGCCCTCGAAGATTATATGGAATGATTTGGTTATATCTCCCAAAAGTCAAAATACCATGACCTCCCAGAGGATGCAATTAGGGATCTTTTCCTTAAAGTAATTTCAAAAGAATATTTAGAGATGCTTAACCTGATGGCATTAGGTGACATTTCCCATAAACCATTTGCTGAAATATGTGAAATGTGTAAAAATTACTCAAGGAGTAGAGCCAAAATAGGAAAGAATGTTCGGGACCGTTACAATAGAAACTTAAAACCAATTAGTTTAGGTGGTATCGCGAGAGAAGAGATAGGGAACCTTTTAGAAAAAATCAAGATAGACATTCTAAGCACAATAGGTTCCTAGTTGGACACCCTAAAAATAAAAAAGAAACAGGAGGAGGAAAATGCAGCAATGAGCATATAATTCCCAAGATGCATGAGGAAGCATTCCTAAAGGGAATGCCCATTAGATAACATTTCAATTTGTGTCTTCTGTACAAAATACCATGTGATTGAAAAATGTCCATTATTTCCTGGTTTATTAGCCATATATAGGAGTGGAGATCCTGGGGATTCTTCTTATGCACCTAGGAGGCCATGATAGCCTAGGAACCAACCCACATACCCAGATCTACAATATCAAGTTCCACCCTATTATCAACAACAACAACAATGGAACCCATCAGGTTGGAAAAACTGGTCTACTCAATACCAACATCCTTGGATTCAAGGATGGAGAGGAGGACACAACCAAGGAAACCCTCAAGCTCCACCTATCCCTATGTCCAACCACTCTTATCCTCAGTTCCCACCGAACACTCTGCAACTTCTGCCAGGTTTCGTTCCACCACCATTACCTCCTATCCCACAACAACAACCACTACAATACCAAAATGCAATCTCCCCGATACCAACACTATTATTGGCACAACTAGTGTCGAATACCAATAATAAGTCCCCCCAACCTCTTCACAATGTTGAGATGAAAGCCTTCCCGACATATGTTGTTACTCCTATTCCATTATAGGAAATTCGACTAAGATCGGGAAAAGTTCTGGAGAGGCAAATACCTTCAGTAGTCATCTAGGAAGAAGAAGAAGAAGAAGAAACCACCAAACAACCCACAGATGACACTAGGTGGGAAGATGTTATTATCCCGAAGAATAAAGAACCCAAGCTTCCCAAAAATGAACCTTCATAGATTAAGAAGGTCCCTCGTTATCCAAACCGATTGGTAATCGAGAAACCTACCACCTGACTAGAATTTGACATTTTGAATGAATTGAAAAATATTTATGTCAAGATTCCCCTGCTTCAAGCTATCAAAGACATTCCATACTACAGTAAGGTAGTCAAAGAATTGTGTATTAAGAAGCTAGGTAGGAAGCAAAAGGACCCACCTACAGTACACCTGATAGGAGGACTTTCTGAGTACATATCAGAGCGGCCAAAACTAGCAAAATATGGGAACACAGGAAACCCCGTAGTAACCATAACCATTAATGAGGTCTCAATTGGAAACACTCTCATCGACCTAGGGGTAGCCATCAATGTTATGACCGCTACTTCCTTGGAACAATTACAGTTACAGCCTCTTCTTCGACCTACCCCAACCATTTTGGAATTAGCAGATAAGACTAGGGTTATACCTGAAGGAATTTTAGATGATATCATGGTTACTTTAGCCTCATGGGAGTACCCAATAGATTTTCTTGTCATTCACTCAAAGGATATTGCCAAGGGCCATCCCGTCATTTTGGGAAGACCTTGGCTAGCCACAGCCAATGCATTTATTGGTTGTAGAGAAGGACAAATGACCATATTGAATGGTCTCTCTATCCAGAAGCTCACCATTTACTCTCTAGCTCAACCTATTATGGAGAATATATGGTGGCTTGAATGTCCATATGAGAATGAGTACTGGGAAGAACCCACATTTCCTAGTGACCATGCAAGGGCACTTCAGGAGAACACAACAAAAAATGTGCTAAACCAGTTCATTTATGCTATCACATGTGTGGATTTTCCACAGTATTTTCCCCAATTTGAGTACATGTTTGGGGAAGAATTTCAAAAACAATTGGACCCATCCATTTTGTCTTCAAGATCTTTTATTTTTGAAATAGATGAGTCTTCCATGTCTTATACTATGCCCTACAAGATTAGTCCAGGGAAATGTTTACATATAAACTCTGGACTAGATACAGACCAACATAAACAGTTAGTAGATATCCTTAAAGAACAATTAGGAGCATTTGCCTAGGAATACACTAACATGAAGGGTATACACCCCGACACATGAATCCATCACATATATACCCAAGGGGAAGTAACACCTATTAGGAAATCCCAGAGAAGGATGAACCTAGCACTCAAAGACATAGTCAATGAGGAGATTCAAAAGTTGTTAAATGTCAGATTTATCTATCCCATATCCAACAGTAAGTGGGTATCCCCACTTGTAGTGGTTCCAAAGAAAGTGACTGGGAAATGCAAAATTTGTGTTGATTTGTAGGAACTCAACAAAGCCACTCTGAAAGACTACTTTCCTCTCCCTTTCATTGATCAGGTTCTAGATACCTTGTATGGAAATAAGTGTTTTTCCTTTCTATATGGGTACAATGGGTACAACCAGATTCTTATATCACCCAAGGACCAAGACAATACCACCTTTACTTGTCCTTGGGGCACCTATGCCTATAGGGTCTTACCATTTGGATTGTGTAATGCTCCTGCCACATTTCAACGAGCAGTATTAGGGATATTTTCTGATCTTATTCATGATTGTGTGGAGGTCTACATGGATGAATTCACAGTCTATGGAAACACTTACCAGGAAGCCTTAGACAACCTAGAAAAATTCCTCATCAGATGCCAGGAGATGAACCTATCTCAAAGCCATGAAAAGTGCAAAATGTTGTTAACTGGAGGAGTGGTTCTAGGACATCATGTTTCATCTGAAGGGATAAAATTCAATCCGGCAAAGATTGAGGTCATCGTTAGACTTCCACCCCCCAAGACTCAGAAAGAGGTAAGAAGCTTTCTTGGACATGCCGGATATTACCGACAGTTTATTGAAAATTTTACAAAGATGGTTGCACCTATGTTTGGATTATTAATAAAAGATATTAATTTTGTTTGGACTGAGTGGTGTCAAACTGCCATTGAAACCCTGAAAGCTAAGTTGTCTGTGGCACTAGTTCTTAGAGGGCCCAATTGGAGTCTCCCATTTCATATATCCACTAATGCCTCTAACACCACAATAGGAATGGTATTAGGGTAGAAAGAGGACCAATAGTCTTATGCCATTTATTTTGTAAGCAATAACTTGTCCCCTGCTGAGTTGAACTACACAGTTACTAAGAAGGAATTCTTGGCAGTTGTTCATGCTATTAACAATTTTCGTCATTACATTACAAGTTATGAAGTATTTGTACATATCGATCATTCTTCCATTAGATTCCTCATGAATAAACCTATAACTAATGGCCGACTGACTAGCTAGCTCTTTTTATTACAAGAATTTAATATTATTTTGCTTGACCGACCTGGAAAAGATAATGTAGTAGCTGACTTTCTTTCCTGAATAAAAAACGAGGATGATTATATCCATGTAGATGATATTTTCCTAGACAAGAACCTCTTTTCCCTTTCTATCAATACCCCATGGTTTGCGGATATATAAAACTATCTGACCACTAGGAAGTTACCGTCTCATTTGTCACCTCATGAAAAGCAGAAAATTATTACACAAAGTGCTAATTACTCCTGGGTTGGTCATGATATTTTCCAAACATGTCCTAATTTGATTATTTGCAGATGTGTTCGAGAGGACGAGGTACCTAATATACTACGAAGTTGTCATGATGGACCATGTGGTGGCCATTTTTCTAAAAAACGTACAACATATAAGGTGTTACATTTGGGTTACTATTGGTCTAGCATTTTCAAAGATGCTTCCAAGTATGTGATAAGTTGTGATAGCTGCCAAAGGATAGGAAGATCTACGTCAGCTGATGAAATGCCTTTGTGTGCCCAAGTTATGATAGAACACTTTGAAAAATGGGCCCTCGACTTTGTACTAAAAATTTCACCCATTTTCCATAGGAAGAACTATATTTTGGTTTGTACGGACTATGTCACCAAATGGGTAGAGGCAAAAGCCCTATTCAAGGCTACAGAGAAGTCTGTTGTCGAATTAATCTATGAAGACATATTTACCCACTTCGGTGTCCCTTGTGAAATTGTTACCGACCAAGGAACTTAATTCACTTCCAAGCTGATGAAGGAGCTAACAAATAAATATGTGATTAAACACCATAAATCTTCTCCATACCACCCGCAAGCCAATGGTTAGGTAGAATCCACAAACAAAGTTTTGGAATCCATCTTGACCAAGACTGTTCAATTACATCATCGGGATTGGGATGATAGGCTCCCAAAGGCTTTGTGGCCATACTAGACTACCTGGAAGAATACCACTGGACATACCCCTTATGAGCTAGTGTACGAGAAGCAAGTACTTTTACCAATAGAATTCCAAGTAAGGACCTTTTGTATTTCCATAGAGTTAGGATTGAACCTGGATGAGTCTCAGAAGCAACGAGCCCTACAACTAAATGAGTTGGATGAAATCAGGCAAGATGCCATCCAATGGACAATATTAGTCCAAAACTAGAGGACAAGTGGCATGACAAGTTTATTAAGAAGAAACACTTCCAACCTGGTGATTGGGATCTGTTTTTTGATTCCCGATTCAAAACCTTTAAAGGAAAACTCACCACCCAGTGGTTGGGCCCTTACGAGGTAGACATTGTATATGACAATGGAGATGTAAAAATTAAAACAATTGACGACGGACAAATCTCCTTTGTAGTAAATGGACATCGACTCAAATTTTATCATAAGCCCCTTTCCAAAGAGGATTTTCTATAGGTCATGTAAACTGACAAGGCATTGGCCTTCGTAGATGGGGAAGTCCCCCCTTGTTCTTGAAAATTTTTATGAATTTCCTACTGTACATACATAAATAGTTTTTGAATTTTGTTAATAAGGCAAATCTAGAGGTTCTGTAATTATTTATTTCACCGGGAGTACACAGTTTCAAGAATATTTCTTCAAAACATTTTTACACTTTAATTTTGTGTCTGCTAAAGCATCAAATGAATATTGACTTACTGTAATTCACCACATTTTTGCAAAAATTCTTATTTTTTAAGGCATTCTAAAGCAGTTTCTCTTGAAACTCTTCACCATTGTATAAGGAAGTGACACCATAACTATCAAGCCTAGAGGTCTCTCATACAGTTTTTCCAAGAAACCTGAGTAAGTGAGTCAAGTGTCTTTATCAAAGAGTAACAAGGAGGTCGAATTAGCGGTTAGTCATGGAAACATCACATTAACTACAAAGGAAGAAAGTAAGTTGAGCCTAGAGATACCTTTATGTTTTTTCTCGATGGTACCATCCACTACACACTAAATAGCTTGATTATATCATATCTTTAGATAGGCCACGTCTTCTTAAATACCCCCTACATCGATACAATCGCTAAGTAATATAACAAAAAGTCATCCTCTAACATAAATACCATCCCAATTGAAAAAAAGAGAAAGAAAAAGTTGTTTTCAGAGTTGTCCCCCCATCTTCTTTCATAAAGAAATCTTGTACTAAAATCTTAAAATATGGAGGGTCAGTCTCTGAGGGTTTAATAAGCTAACCCGTCAGGATACTGAACAAGTCTACATGTAGCGAGTACCAGCCTGTGGTATGACTAGGTAAACCCATCAGAGTATTGAATAGGCTTGCTGGTAGCGGGGCATTCTACCTAGTGAGGATGATAATCTGACAAAAATAAATAATAAATTTAAATGTGTCCTAATGTACGACATTACTTGCAAACTAAGCTGACATGAAGTATGTGTGGTTAAGCTAAGGTTAATGAACTCCATTAACTTTCCATTGGGAAATAACTCTAAGACTATATTGAAACTCTCTTGCCAACCTCTTCTTATCTATATATAGGATATCTTATCCTATAGGTGGGGCCATCTTCTAACCATCTCATCAAACTAATCTATGAAATTTTATCTTTACACTTGACATACTATAAATCTTCAGCTATTGGGGGATACTGACTGGTTTCCTATACTTTTGATTGTGAGGTGTCAAAATAATTAGGTGTGAGGGAGGGGTTGATGAGCTGACAAATGATCATTGCCTAGAGAAATAGATCTTTGCAATAATTTTTGTATTATTTCTATGATACAGGTTATTACATTGATAGTCATTTTATTTTTTAAAGTGTTAAACTCTTGTGTGCTATAAATTACTGAACATATACTTAACAGACCACTCTTTATCGGTTTATCTTTCATTACAAGTTGTGCATTGTAGGATTGAAAATACATGTTTTATTCTTGCTATAACCTATTCATTGTAGGTTTTGACATTATATTTCATATGTAATAGGATTGAGTGATCATGATGGAAAAATCAACAACAAGGGAACATTCTGCCTCCCCTCATTTACCACTGTGATTGTCAAAAACACTTCAAATTTGCAGGCTATCCATTACATGAAGTGAAAATGTATTTAACACAGAGGTATCGGATGAAGTACCGTATGAGGTGCCATATGAGATGTTGTATGAGGTGCCAAACGAAGTTCCATGTGAATTGCACACTAGTAACTGTCCTAGATTCCAGGTAACTAGAAATCAATTACATTCAATTGAATTGGTTACAGGCATTGATTGAAGATGCTTCATATGTTTATGATCAAATGTCCAAGTCAAAAGACTTAGAACCATGCATCATTACATTTCCCCAAAACGAGCAGTCGAATTTGAAATTCCCACACATGGTAGCTCACGCACACATGTGTGCAACGTACTCCACTATAAGCACATTCAAAATCAGGTTGGGAAACCATTATCTCAATTCTCCCTTTCCATTTTCTCTCCCCTACGTTAAGAAATCACACCCAACCTATGCCATTTTGTCCTCTGTTCAAAACACATTTGGCTTATGCCCAATTTGTGCCATCTCTTGGCCCAATCACGTCCTTGCTTGGTAAATTTTGCCTCTATCACAATGCCCAGGAGGTACAAACCCTCCTCCTATGTGGACCTGTTTTCCATTCTCGAATTTGCACAGTGCAGGGAGGTGTTTTTGCGCACATGATGGGAGCCATTCTTGTCTACATTGCAGGGCTATGTTGACGGCCTCACCATGCAATTCACCCTTGGTTTCAATGGGAAGACAACACATGTAGGGTCTCTTACCTTTGAATTCTCAGAAGAGTCCATTGCTACAGCAACAAAGCTCCCAAGAATGGGAGATAGATGATTCAAAAACCACCAATTGCCACACTCAAGTTATAACAGGGTGTTTAAGCCCGAATTTGAGAGCATTTCAGGAGCAAAAGGATATTCTAGGGAATGGATAAAGATGGAATTGATCAACCCCCTCATCATAATCACAAGTTTAATTACCTGAGAAGGTAGATACTCCACTTTCAAAGCTTGTAATTTTAGATTGCGGGCTCATTTTTTGTTCAAAAAACCTTTGAACTTCCCCTTCTATTTTCTAAAAAGATTGGAGAAGATGTCCTCTCAAGTGAGGAAGAATGTGACTAACCCCCACAATAGTCTCTTCCACCATGGCTTGATCAAACTCCTTGTTCTAGCCGAACTAGAGAAACAAGGGAAAACTTGGGATGCCTTTATCTACCAATTTGCAAACCCTCACTTGACAGTTAAGATTGGAAAAAAACCACTTATCCTAAAAACTATCTCTCCATCCAAGCCTCTCTCTCCAAGAACTCCAAACCCCCTTTCAAAAACTCTCTCTTTGTTGGAACAATACCAAAATCTTGTTGATATCCCTACTTCTTCATCGGGTAAAAAGACTAAGAGAAAAGACCAAAAGAATCCTATTGTTAACCCCCTAATGCCTTCACTCTCTCTTGATCCTACACCTAAAAATATCCAAGAAGTAATTCAACAAGACTTTCCCATCATTCCCACAAACAAGGGGGGAGCCAATCGATTTGGTAAAGGACCCTTTTGGAAGAGTACCCGGAGCACAAGAACCAAGCCTTATGCAAAACCTCCACCTGATTTGGATCCTATCCAAGTGTCCTCCGACCTTGAGAGCCCTCAAAAGAAACTTAGGGATGTTTCTACGGATGGATTAGAGCCACTAAGGAAAACAAAATCAGAACCTACCTCTCCTTACCAATCTGCCATCACTCCTACTTCACCCATGCCTACTCTAGATCCTAAAACTAATATATTGTCCACATCCCTGAAAGGATCTAAGCCTTCTTCGGAGATCCCCGATTCTTCCCCAACATAGAGGAGATACAAAAGGAAAACCATCAGCTTCTCCAACAGTTGGAAGAAAGGAAGACAATAGACACACACCTTCATCATGATAATGCAGTCCTTCAAGAAAAGGTTAACTCCCTTCAACAGTTGGTCGACGAAATGACCAAATCCAACCGCAGCCTCTGAGCACAGATCAAGCAACATAAGAGGCACAATGCAAAGTATTCACAGCAAGAAGGAGAGGCTTCTAAAGTTGATCCTCCTCAGCAAGCCTAGTCACGAGGGGTAACTTCTTTTTGTTTGTAGTGGGACCTACAAAATCATAAGTGTGGGGGTAATGTTGGGTCCGAGATATGATCAATTTATGAAAGTTATTAGACACTTTTTATTGAATGTACATATGTGTTTTTCACATTTTGAAGGAGCTTTTTGAAGAATTTTATGTTAAAACGGTATGACCGACCCTAGGTACGTATGATTCAAGTTTAATGATTATATTGAGTACAATTCATCATTCTTTTACACTTCCAAGGATCTGATTCATGTTTTTTGGTGTTATAGGGCCAAAATGCACCATGTTTCTACTTCCGACACTCAGTCCGACACTCCTTCCAACACTTGTTCTGATACCCGATCTGGCACTACGTCCAGCACTGTGTTTTGCACAAAAACGGAGGGCGACTTGGTGATTATGGTATTGGCAGCCAGTGATGGGTGAATTAGGAATGTGTCTTTTGTTCATGCTTTCCCCCTCCATCTACTGAACTTTCGACAACTCAGTTTTAGTTGTTCAACGGGGTGATTATTGGATCGCTTCGTTTCAGTAGTTAGGGCATCATTTAATGAAAATTGTTGAATTTAGAAGTGGTTCGACCCTCTTGTGGTCGACCACTTGGTCTGTGAACATTATAAATACCACCGAGGTGGTCGGATAATTGTTAAGCATTAGAAACATCAGTGTGATAGAGAGAAACATGATATTACTCTGTTTTTCTATTTTACATTGCCAGATTATATAAGAACTGTGTTTTTTATTTTTTATGATGAATTTGACCTGTTGAGTTCGTGGTGTTCTTTTAGGAAGTGACCACGACTTGTTGGGGGGGCCACCAACAATCTGGTAACTGTTCGTTGTGTTTTTTTATGCATTTCATAGTTTAGTTGTTCTCTTTGTTTCATGTACATGCATTTTCATTGTGTTAATTAATTTGTTGTTATAGTTTAATTGCTTTGATTTTCTTTTGCAGGTTAGTATGACGGATTGTGTTAGCATGCATTGATCTTGTAGTTAGGAATGGATTTGCAAATCCCTCAACTAACCCCATGTGCAATTAGATATTAGATTACGTTTTTATATATGATTTTAGAGTTAAATTTAAAACAAAGTTTTAAATAGAATAGAACAAAGTTTTAATTTGGATTTTCTTTGACAAGGATTTGATGGATGGATAGAGTTAGTTTTAGTTTTTAATTATAGCTTGCTTCTTTCATTTTTATATAGATCTTGCTTGCCTGGTTGTTGACTAATACATTTGATAGTTTACTTTTTAATGTCATGTCTTAATTTTTGCTCTTAAGCATTTTCTTATTGCAGTTTGAATTGTTAGAATAGATATAGCATAGTTTCATTTTATGTAATTTCTTTCCTAGAGTTAAATTGCAATTGTATTTCTTAGTTAATAGTTGAGTTTAAGTATGAATTTTGTTTACATAGTATAGGAGTACAATGATGATCTTGTTATATTGTTGATGGTTAATAAATGAATATGTTGGGTAATTGGCGATTGTTTATGTCATGGCTAAATTCTCGTTGGATTGTTTAATCCATACCTTTCACTTTTCTATTGAGATCAGTGTTGAGCTTATACCACTTGAGTTATCTTTTGTTTTCAAGTGCCATCAAGATATCATAAGACACCGAAGACATTCACACAACCAACAACATTATATTTGAGTTTTCATAAGTAGTTTCTCATTTCATAGGCTAAAGGATAGTTTTCTTGCTTTCGTAGTTTAAAGACAGTTTCTTGCTTTCGTAGATCAAAAGATATAGTTTCTTGCTTTCGTAGATCAGGAGATATAGTTTCTTGCTTTCATAGATTAGAGGGTAGTTTTATTGTTGATGTCGGATAGATAGTCTTTTTCTTTCATAGATTAGAGTAGTTGTTTATCATAGATTAAAGGTTAGTTGTTAGTTCTTCTTGCTTTCAATTAAATAGATTTCCTTTCATGAATTAAAGATAGTTTTGAAGTTTGAATTAAGAAAATAGTCCACTTGCCTCTTAGACTATATAGTTGTTCAATGAGAAATTTTAATTTGATTACTTGCAGTAGAAGTTATCTTAGAGTAGTTAGTTGCCTATTTGCTTTAATAGGTTATCTAGTTGTTTTGCTTACTTGTCTATTTGATTTAATAGGTTAGCTAGTTGTTTTGCTTACTTGTATATTTGTTTTAATAGGTTAGTTAGTTGTCTTTGCTTAATTGTTTACTTGCTTCAATAGAATAGTTGTTGGCTTGTTTATTTATTTGCTTTCATAGGGTAGTTTCTCATTGAATGTAGGTTGGAAAGTTAAAATAGTTTTCTTTTGTTAGTTGCTCATTGTTATGCTTAATAGTTTGCTTTTGCTTATTGTTGAACTAGTTTGCTTTAAATAGGGTTTTTACTTGCTTTTCTTAGAACTATCCATTGATCCTTGGCCCAAAAGTACTTAGGTTACATAGTTTCAAGTTTCTTAGTAGGGTTTGTTCATTAGATAGGTTTGTTTGAATAGATTAACCCTTAGATAGCCACTACCTTAGTTAGACTATACTACTACCAACCCTTCTACCTTTGGCATATATGTTTCTACAACTCTAATTTTACTTACCCCGGGTTGACAATTTAATTGAGGGTTTTTAGTGTCTTTTTTAGTGCATATAGAACACCCATCAAAGGTAAGATTCATGATTTGTAAGGTGGAATGTCTTGGTGCATTGAGTGTAGCACACAACACATCTTAAGGAGGATAATTAAAACCATTAGGTGACTTATGAAGATGAATGGGCCATGGGTTCACATGAGATGTAGAAGATAGAATGAAACCCTTGTTTCAAGGGAAATATTTGATCTCCTTTCACTATATAAAGTGGATACCATAGGTCACTAAGGAATCCATTCATTCTTGTAAGGATAATTTTTCAAGTTGAGTGGTTTTGTAATAGGGTTGAAATTTCAAGTTGCGAAATGTGAGAAACCTAGTCTACTTGAGATTCTAATCATTGGAAGAAAAAAATCCTATAGGAGGTAGGCCCATAGGTACTTCAGGAGTAAGTTATGTATATAAGGGTGGCTACAAGGATTAGTTCCACTTGTCTCATGGATGAAAAAATGAAAAGTTTTGGACATGATCTTTGGGTCATGACATGTTTCATATCGGTTCACTATATATGAAAATATATACATATTAATTTGGAAGAAAATAAAAATATTGGTAATATTGAGGTCTTGACCCTCTAAACTTGATCTTGTTTATATTGTAATTATTCCTTTTATTATTATTTTTTTCTCCACACCATGAGGTAGTAGCCATGGTGATTTTGAAGAACATAGACATGATCGTTTTGAATTTATTATAGGTTCCTAGGTTGACCAAGGTAGAGAGCATAAGGGGTTATGAGTCCACCAGAGGAGAAAAGTAAAGGGTGTTAGAACTATTATTTTCATTGATTTCAAAGATAGGGGGATCCTACATATGTCCAATATAAATATTACAATCCTACATATGTCCAAGATAAATATTGCAAGATGGAGATTGTTGAAAGTATTATTTTTGTATTTTTTATTATCAATTTGGATATCCTATATTTCAAGGAATGTTTACCCTACATACCTAACTCAAATTGGAGAAAACATTATATGGTTTGAAATATTATTCTGATGTCATTCCAATGGTATATGACATTCCATGTAACTCCCTAGGAATTAGGAGATATGAATTTTTCCATCTAACAACCCAGCCAGAAAATTGAGGTCAGCTCAGCCAGTCTTTACATATCATCCCTAAAAGTGGGGAAAAATTACTATAAATATAGGATAGATGTGTGCATTTGTAGTGAAACCAAGAAATATATCGAGTTTGAGGTGCGTAGAAGTGATATGAGGTGCAGTAAAGGAGATGGGGTGTCCTTTTTGGATCTAAAGGTGTGCAAGAGAATTCTAAGGGATTTTCTTGAGGTCTTTCTTATTCTCAAGGTGCACTATGAAGGACTGAAGGTAAGTGATGTTGTCATGTGCAATGTTTTGAGGTTTTGATTTTGTCATTACTGATTATTTCCTAAGAATGATGTTATGAGTCTCGTTAGGGAATGAAGGCTACATGTGACTAAGGTTTGAAGGATTGTCTGTGGAATGAAGCATGCAGATGAATTTGGAAGTACTTTGTGCATGAAGATATTAGATTGGTGTCTACACATATCTTGTTGCATTGGTGCTCAAGTGATGGGATTGGTGCCTTCAAAAGGTTGGTGATTGCACATATTGTTACAATAGGTTGGTTCCTACATCTTGTTGAGTTGGTGCTCAATTAAGGATAGAAGTGTCTCCAATAGGTTGGTTCCTACAATATTTGTAACACCATTTTGGTGCCTACAAACATTTATAAAGACAAGTTTTATGGTTTTATCCTGATTGGGTTTCCATATTAAACTTTGTGAATTGTGATTTAAGATCATATGTGATTATTGTTTCTCAGCTAATGAATGATTGATGATTGGTTAAATAAAGTAAAAAGTATTGTATATTGATTCAAACCCCCCTCTTAGTATAAGAATAAGTTCAACAATTGGTAATAAATCAGGTTCGTTCAGATACAATTTAACCCTTGGAAGGAAGATCTTAAGCACATATGGATTGTAAAGAAGGTCTCACTACAAAGATAACTCCACGGTTTGATGGAGAAAACTATGCATCATGGAGTATAAGAATGAAGATATATTTTCAGGCCCTTGGGTTTGGTATTTGGGAATCAGTCACAATAGGTTATACAGATGAATCTGGGAAGAATTCAAATGAAAAAAAAAATACAAAAGCAATAGATTCCATCTTGAGTGGCCCACCATATTTTGAGACTGTCAAGGTAATGAAGTGTACATTAGCTAAACAAATATGGGACAAGCTACAAAACATTTATGAAGAGAGATACAATGATTATTCCAAATTTGAATCAAGGATAGAAGAAGCACAATTTGGGAGAAATATAAAAGGAGGACCCACCAAATACAAAGGTAAGCTACCCTTGAAATGATTTAAGAGTTCTAGAAAAGGAAATTTTGCTACTAAGTGTCCATATGCAGAAAGGGAAGATAGTGACGATGAAGAAGAATCTATCTCCAAAACTATGGAAACAAATCCCATTGATGAATAAATTGAAGATAATTAGAAACAAAACCCACATTCAGAAGAAGAAGAAACTAAATCAAAACTCGTCAGTGCCTTAGAAAAAATAGACAAGATTAAGAAAAAGAAGTAGAAAGAGAAATTGTAGAAATATGAAGAGGAAGATCATGATCTTGAAGAAACAGAGAAGAGAATTATCATCTTGAAGACTCAACTAGAAGAAGAAAAAATGATAGAAAAAGTGGCGAGAATTCAACTGAAAGAAAAGGAAGAAATTTGCAAGAAGTTAGAGGGTGAAATCATCGATCAGTTGAATATAAGATTGAAGTTTGGAAAGAGTATGGAAATATTAGATAATATTCTTATTTTCCAAAGGTCACCATTCATCAAGAGAGGTATTGGATATGATGAAAAATAAAATACCCCCAAGGGAGATGAAAGCATTAATGCCACAAAGCCATCAAAAAAGGAAAATGAAGAAAAGTTTAAAAGCTATGTCGGTGTTCTAAAAGGCTCTATAAATAATGAAAGAAGTAGCAAGAAAGACAATTATGACTAGAAGAAACCAGAGAATTCTCACAAGAATAACAAGAATGAGTTTAGAAGAGTTGTTCCACCAAGAAGTCATTTTACAAACCAGTACCAAAATCTCTTTCTTGGTTATTGTTTTTCTTGCAATAATTTTTGTCATAAGGAAATAGATTGTAAAGATTATGCAAGAAGTGATCATGTGAGAGATAGAAATAGACGTTCTTATAATACCTCAAAGAATGATTATGTGAGAAACAAAAACATAAGTTCTCATGGTTTTTCTAACATAATCTAAAATTCATTTTATCCTCTACTTGATTACAATATTGAATGTTATAAGTGAAATAACTATGGGCACATATGTTACTATAGAAGAAGTGTAGTAAGACCTCCTAAACAAAACAAGGAAGAAGATGTTCTTACCAAGCATAGAGAAGAATACTAAAAGGTTTGGAAAAGGAAGAAAATAAAAGAAACATGGAGAGATGAAACTGTTTTTTATGAGAAATGATGTGATATGCTAGATTAAGATGGTAGGGATATTCAATTTTTTTTATTCTCACTCGAAACATGTACAACCCATTTCTAGAAAAGGTAAGGTTGGGAAATTTCCTTGTGAAAATGGAAATTCAAGTTTACAGTACTATTTTGGATAACATAAGTCATTTGATTGGTCCTTGTCAGAAAGGAATGTGGAGGAAAAAATAAATTCAAATAAATTCAATACTAAATACTCACCCCATTCATAAGATCAATTTCATGACTTTGGAGTGGAATATTTGATTAATAAAAACAATAGAATAGAAGGATCGGTGTTGGATACTTATAGAAGAGACAACCTGGATAATGATCAATTGGAGATATTCTTTTAAATTGCACAGTGGATTTCTTTAAGATAAGCAAAAGATTAGGGGGAGAATCCCTTTGAAATTGATTTCAAATGAGGATAAGTTGCAGATAGAGGAAGAATTGTAGACAAAGGGAAAGTTGCAGACTAGGAGAGTATCAAAATTGAATAAGGGTTTCCATCAATGACAAATGAAGAGATTGTTGTAAATATTGTTGTCATTGATGTCAAATATAGGGGGAGCCTACATATGTATAATATAAATATTATAAGCCTAAAAATGTCCAAGATAAAGTTTTCAAGATGGAGATTGTTGAAAATATTATTTTTGGATTTTTGATGATCAGTTTGGATACCATATATTTGAAGGAATTTTTACCCTAAATACCTAGCTCAAATGTGAGCACAAGTTATATGGTTGGAAATATTATTCTGATATATTTCCAACAATATATTTCATTCCCTCTAACTCCCTAGGAATGAGGAGATCTTATTTTTTCCTTCCGACAACCTAGCCAAAAAATTGAGGCCAGTTGAGCTAGTATTTACATATCGACCCTGAAAGTGGGGACATAGTTAATATAAATATAGGATAGATGTACACATGTGTAGTGATACCAACCAAGATATCAAGTACGAGGTGCACAGAAGTGATCTAAGGTGCACTAAAGGAGTCAGGGTGTTGTTTTTGGATCTAAAGGTGTGCAAGAAAAGTCTAAGTGATTTTCTTGGGTTCTTTCTTGTTCTCGAGGTGCTCTATGAAGGAATGAAGGTTTTTTATGCTTATGTGTGCACTATTTTGAGGTTGTGATGTTGTCGTCAATGGATGTTGTTGTCAGTGATTATATTCTATGTATGATGCTATGAGGCTCACTAGGGCATGAAATCTACATATGACTAAGTTTTGAAGGATTGTATGTGGAATGAAGCATGCACGTGAAGTCAGGAATAATTTTTCCATGAATATATTAGATTGGTGTCTACACATATCTTATTGAGTTGGTTCTCAGGTGAGAGGATTGGTGTCTCCAATAGGTTAGTTCTTGCAAATATTGTTACAGTAGGTTGGTGCCTACAGGTGATGTTGAGTTAGTTCTCAGTTAAGGAGAATGGTGTCTCCAATGGGTTGGTTCCTAAAGGTGTTGTTGAGTTGGTGCTCAGTTGAGGAGATTGGTGTCTCCAGTAGGTTGGTGCCTACATATTGTTGATTTAGTTATCAAATAAGGATATTGGTGTCTCCGGTAGGTTGGTTCCTACAATATTTGTAACAGTAGGTTGGTGCCTATAGACATTTATAAATATGCATTTTATGGTTTTCTCCCGATTGGATTTCCATGTTAAACTTTATTCATTGTGATTTAAGTTCATATGCAATTATTTTTTCTCGGTTAATGAATGATTGATTAATGGTTAAATAAAGTAAAAAGTATCATGTATTGGTTCGCCACCCCCTCCCTTAGTATAAGCATAAGTTAAACAATTCAAGGTGGATTAACCTGTATCTCATGATCTTTCCATATCCGATCCATAACCCTCTTCTATGTGATTGTCCTATTTCCACTTAATCCTAATATGTATGTTAATTAAAGTATGAGCCTATTCAAATGATTTAATTACTTCAAGTAATTATATCCTATACTTAAGAAATTAATCACCACCTACTTTGAAGTAACCAAATCCTACCATCAAGGAACCAAGAAAGGTGCAAGGGAAAGGCTCCTCACTCTCATCCATTCACTCATGCAAGGAAGGGAACTCGAATTAGGAGATAGAAGCTCGAGAAATATTTCTTGATGAGAAAATAAGGGTTTTCATAAAGAAAAACCATCCCAAAACTCATATTATCCATGGAAATATGAAAAATTGAATGTTATGTGATGTTAGGTACCAATATTGAGTAGGGAGCTACCTTCTTAAACCCCTCTACAATTATGGCCTATTAGGGTTATTTAAGAATCCATAGTCTAATGTCCACGAAGAAACATACTATTCGAAATGAAATTTGAAAGTAGACAATGACTTAGGATCTTACTACACATAATAAAGAGAATATAAAGGAAAATCATTCGTGAGGGACTGAAGAGGAGAGGGGGGGTGGATTCCTATGTTGTATGGGGTAGTAGAATTAGTGCCAAGAGATGGTCTAAATGAAAGATTACCCAATATTGGCTTATATTGGATTGGTCTTTTAATATTTTGGGAAAGGATGTAATGATTTAGGATCCTTGAATGAAACTTATTCACCCTCATGGTCTCATAGCCTAGTACTGGGGTGGATTCCACAAAGGATTTTCCTATGGATGGGAGGAAAATTTCTCACCCTAATTAGTTTCCTTAGAGATTTGTTTGTGAAAAGATAAGTGTATTTATTCTTATCTTTTGTTTACAATTTCATTCATTTATGATTAAGGATATATTTGTATATTTTAACCTTGTTCAATATTTACTGCAAACATATGTTCATAAAAGAACAGAAAAGATACAATGGAAAATACAAACAATACACAGAGATTTTTTCCCTGGAAACCCAAACCGAGAAAACCAACATTTTCTATATTCATTCATCATGATACATTGTTTACAATACAATATACATATAGGAGCCAACGACATCCAAAACCCTAACTCAATGTCCTAGATTAGTCAACAACCCTAATTCCTTAACCGGAAATAGAAAACCATGGGCAAAGAAACCATGTGCCGAAAAACCACCTAAATATGTGACACGTTTTTCGAGGACTACTCGTGAAAAAAATATAACACGTACCCAACATTCTCCCACTTTTTTTTTATTTGCATATAGGGGGTGCAAAGAATATAACACATATCCAACAATATTCTCATTATTTATTATGAGAATATGCCATCAAAATCCTATGGATTTTATCGGGTGAAATGGTTGTTGTTGTAATCAATTAGTTTGCAAGACATGTGTGGCAAATGCATTAGAAATTATTGCATACAAAGTGTTTTCCAAAATAATTGTATGAAATAATAATTCATTTTCCCAATTAATTTAGATAATATGAAATATATGAACCTCAAGAAACCACCTATTGATTTCTTAAAAGGTTTCCTCTTGAAAATTTGAAGTTTTGAATCATTTTATTGTAGGTGCATGTTTTGTGCCCTAGTAGATTTTATCAATGTTTGTGACCATAATATTTTTCATGCATTATTTTAAAATATTTAAAGGATTCCTTGATGCATAAATATTTCCTTTTCAATCCTTTAAATATTTTTTCAACTTGGAAAACTCCTTGTAGCTCTTGCAGGTCAAATTTCCTGAGTTTTGGGACATTATAAATTGTGGTCACTAATTTTATGAAGGGTGGTAGTAGTATGGCCTATATTTTCCATAATTAAATCCATTATCAAACCCTATTTCTCATTGTTTTACTTCACAATACCCACAAGCATGTCCTTTGGTGGCCTATATGACCTCATTTCGATGATTTTTTAGGTTTTGAGGGATAAATGATGGCATAAGGGGGTATAAATAGTCATGAATGAAACATAGCATTTAAAAATGATGTTAATGATGTTCAATGATTTTTTTTATTGATTTAAAAACCACTCTGTAACTTTCATTTTCATCCTTGAGTAAAGGGCTACTCAATTCCCCCACACCTTTGACAAATTTTGTTTTTTGTCCATGGAAACTTTTGCATCTAATGTGAATGTTTTTAAGGGATTATGTGAGATTATTATATTTTTTTTTCATTTTTTTTGTACAATAATTTGATCTTACTATTGTAGGAAAATTCCCCTAGAGACAGGTGAATTCCCTCTTGGATCTTAGACCCCTATGACCAAGACAAAAAAGTGCTAAATTTGAACACTTACATTCCTTTAAACGTAGATAAACTAGTCAAGGAAGAAGAAGAAGAAAGTATGAGTACCTTTTTATGAAGTTTGTCCTCGCTCGATCCGGGTTGAACTTGATCTTCAATTCCTCCAATGAATTATGCAATCCAATAAACAACGAAGACACAACATAATTTCTATTCTACCATGATTAGTTTAAAGATAGATTCATCCAAAGAAACAATTCCATACCAATGTACACAAAATTTAAGGAAATAGGCCAAGAACATGTATTAATGAGAACTTGAAAGAGATACTTACAAACCATTGATGAAGTTGCAATAGCCTCTCCAAGTCCTCCTCGTCCAGCCCTTGCACGGACATAGGTTATTCCCTCCTCCACATTGACTAGGGATTGTGACATAGGTTATTCCATGGTGTCAAGGTGTATGAGACACTTATATGACACTTACAACACTTAAGGTCAGGTACCTAGGTGTACAAATTTCATGTGTAACACTTACATTTTTCTCTCAAAAGAAATAGAGAGTTATTCACCCCATACCCTTGGAAACATGTGAATGTAATGAATGGATGATTATTATGTAACTATTATGAATGACCTTAAGGTTTCCTGTTAAGTACTTACCCCTATCATGGAATTTGTTTTATCATGTTTTGGCCTGAAGTATAGTGGATCTCATGCTAAAAGGTTTTGAGACATTTATGTAAGAATGCATAGGTGAATGATGAGGCAAGAAGCTCGTAGATCAAATAATAATTTCCTTATGTTTATAATGACTTTCATTATCATGGAATCACACTTCATGCACAATGTTTTACATGCATGAGCCACGGGATATTAACCCTAAACCCTATAACCATCCTCCTTCAATAAAATAACAAAACCTCCATCTAAGATATTATACAAAATTTATGAGCTAAAATAATTGATAATTATCATAATTTGATTATGACACCTATGCTTGATTTTCAACATGTTGGAAAGTTGTTATATGAAAACCTCATAATTGTGAGAGTTGAAGATGAAACTCCAAGAATTGTTCGATTTGGGATTTATCCATCCTAGTATATCACCATTGGGAGCATAGATGATATTTGTAAATAATAAATATGGATCATGGATGATTTGAATTAACAAATGATAGTTGAACAAAGAAACCATAAGAAATCAATATATGATGAAAGACCAATTTTGGGATCTCAAATATTAGTGAATTTGATCCTCGAACCTGTGGGTTATTTGGCCCATGTGTGGGTTGAACACTCATCCATGGTAGTAATAAAAATCCTCAATATTCCTCAAATTATCTCTAGATTTCACCTCAATATCTCCACATCTTCAGTGCTCACCTACATAGCTCATCTCTGTGAAGTTCATAGGAACTTCACCCCTCTTTCATAGGTCTCAATCTCATTTTCCAAATATCGTCTTTGTCCTCAATCCTCTTCCACTAGCTTTAAATCTCCATAGGACCTTGCACCATGACCTAACGCTACGAAATCATCATCGAAACCTTTTATAGGAGAAAAAAATGTGTGAAACTCAACTATCTTGATGATATGTCAGGATCGAGGAAACATGTATCCACTTTAGACTTACTAAGCCATTAATTTGGATTAAGACTTTAATTGTCATCGTCGATCCGTTTAACTTTCCCAACCCATCGTCATTTCCCCATTTCTCCACAGCATGATCTCCAAGCCTTTCATCACCTAATATAAATTACCAACAATTATCATGTCATCATTGATGACCAGGATATCATCATTGACGATCAAATTATCTTCGGCACGATGTTCAACATCAACACATCATCATCAATGATCATAAAATCTAGGACATCATTGGAACTTTACTACTAATCATCATTGGCAATCCCAAAGTGAAGTTTGGGTCCCAATATGGCAAGTCCCAATGATATACAAGTTATATCATCATCCATAAGTGGACCTTGAGTTCTAATATCACCCAGTCAAGTCTTGATGACATAAAAAAACATCGATATCTCTTAAAATCCATATCACCATCTATCCATCCTTTAATCAACAGTCGATCTCCTTCCTCACTGGAATATGAGGTCTCCTCTTGACTTTAGACCTACAACTCTTGCTCTTCACTCACATACATGTTCAAGCATATAAATTCAACATGGTTTTCTCACGCGGAATTAAACATAATAACA
This sequence comes from Picea glauca, assembly GCA_000966675.3. Classification (NCBI taxonomy): domain Eukaryota; kingdom Viridiplantae; phylum Streptophyta; class Pinopsida; order Pinales; family Pinaceae; genus Picea; species Picea glauca. Next base: position 795,114 of record JZKD02S1370378.1, read on the forward strand.
TGAACACAAAGATACAAAAAATACACTATTTCCATTAACATCAAGATTGATTACATACTAAGGCCATGTTGGGTATAACCACCCTCTCGACATGATCTACATTATGTTTTTCCTCTCTGTCAACCCCTGGAATATTACATTTAAATAAGAAAATACAATATCATGGATCATTTCAAATCCATTATCCTCTCTAGAAATCTCTAACCAATTTCCCGAAAAAACAATTACACACTAATAAACAACAAACCTTATCATTTTACCCATATTTTGAGGAAATTGCATCCTCTTGGCCACACTACAACTTATGGAATGTTTGGAAATTTTATTTTGATTTTGGGGGGGTCTATGCACCTGCATAAGACTCCCACAGTAGAAAATATTCATGATCTCCTAATCATGTGTGTTCATTTCTTCACCATCTTCACTATGGTCTTCATTTTTCCTCATGCATCATAACATTGAGATTCTCCTCATGCTCAATAGTGAGATGCAACTAAACCTCTATAGCAATCCTTTGCACCTAAACCTCTATAGCAAGCCTTTGCACCTACTACCCAATACCTCATCAATATTTATCCTAAGCTTGACCTTTTGGTATCACCGGTTCTCTCTCCTAGAGCCCTCTAAGCACTCCTCTATGTTAAGCTTCTTCACCTACCCACTCACATGTAGGAAAAATTTCTCTGCTCTGATACCACTCGATGAAATACCAATTATGGGGTCTCAAAGATTAGTGAATTTGATCCTCAGACCTGTGGGTTACCTGGCCCACACGTGGACTGAACACTTATCCATGGAAACAATAAAACCCCTTCTAAATATTTCTTGAATGTTCCCTGGATTTCACCTCAATCTCCCCATATCTTCGACGCTCACCTGTAGAACTTCTCTCCATGAACTTCATAGGAACTTCACCCCTCTTTTGAAAGTCTCAATCTCACTATCCAAATACCATATCTATGCTAGATCCTCTTCCACTAGCGTTAAATGTCCATATGACCTTATGCCATGACCTAAAGCTACAACAACGTCATCGAAACCTTTTATTGGAGAACAAAATGTACGAGACTCAGTTGTCTCGACGATATGTCAGGCTCAATGAAATGGGTATCCACTGTTGACATTTTAAGTTGTTGATCTGTGTTAAGACTTTAATCCTCACCGTTGGAATGTTTAACTTTCCCAGCCCATCGTCGTTTCCCCATTTCTCGTCGGCATGATATCCAAGCCTGTTGTCGTCAATGATTAATTACCAACCATTATCATGTCATCATCAACAACTAGGATATCGTCATCGACAATCAACTTGTCATCAGCATAGTGATCAACATCAAAAAATCATCGTTGGCGTTCATGAAGTCTATGGCATCATCGAAAATTTACTCATCATCGTCAGTGGAAATCCAGAAGTGAAGTTTGGGTCCCAATACAACAAGTCTCAATGATATACAAGTTATATCATCGTCGGGATCAAAGTGGAGCTTGAGTTTTGATATCGCCAATTCAAGTCCTGACGATCAACTTGTCATCAGCACAATGATCAACATCAACACATCATCATTGGAAGTCATAAAGTCTATGGCATCGTCGAAAATTTACTCTTCATCATCAGTGGAAATCCCGAAGTGAAGTTTGGTTCCCAATACAGAAATTCTCAATGACATACAAATTATATCATTGTCGGGATCAAAGTGGAGCTTGAGTTCTAACATCTCCAAGTCAAGTCCTGATGACATAACAAAATATCAATATTTATTAAAATCTAGATCACTATCAATCCATCCTATGATTTATGTTCAATCTCCTTCCTCACTAGAATATGAGGTCTTCGCTTGACTTTAGATCTACAACTGTCGTTCTTCACTCACATACATGTTCAAGCATATCAATTCAATAGGGTTTGCTCATGCAGGAGTAAACATAATAACATGAACAGAGAGATACACAAAATACATTATTTCCATTAACTTTGAGTTCGATTATATACTAAGGCCACGTTGGGTCTAGCCTCCCTCTTAGCCTGACCTACATTGTGTTTGGCCTCTCTCTCAACACCCGCAAGCTAACATTTAAATAAGAAAATACAATATCATGGATCATTTTAGATCCATGATCCTCTCTAGAAATCTCTAACCAATTTCCAGAAACAACAATTACACACTAATACACAAAAATTCCTATTATTTTACCCATATTTTGAGGAAATTGTGTTCTCTTCGCCATGTTGAATCTTCTGGAAGGTTCAAAAATCTGATTTTGATTTGGGGGGGTCTATGCGCCCACATCAATATATGTTTCCTAGGGATGATTTATTTGATCAAATGAAAGGGTCAATTGTATTTTCAAAGATTGATTTAAGATTAGGATATCATCAATTAAGAATTAGGGAAGAGGGCATCCATAATATGATGCTTAAGACATGTTTTAGTCATTACAATTTTTTAGTGGTGCCATTTGGGTTGAAAAATGCACTAGCTGCATTCATGAGTTTGATGAATGGGGTGTTTGGACAATATTTTAATAAGTTCATGCAAATGTTTTTGGATGATATTTTGATATATTCAAGGACTCTAAAGGATCACAAATAGCATTTAAGGCTATTTTTGTAGTATCTTAGATAGCATTATTTATATGCTAAGCTCTCCAAGTGTTGTTTCTTCGAATTAGAGATTCATTATTTGGGAGACATCATTTCAAGAGAAGGAATTTTCATGGATACATCAAAGATGAAAGATATTATGGAATGGATTACACCTACAAGCGTAAATGAAATAATTATTTTTATGTGTTCATCCAGATATTATAGGATATTTGTAGAATGTTTTCCAAACATTCCAAATCCTATCACAGAATTGCAAAAGAAAAATAAGAAATTTATATGGATGGAATATCTTGAACAAGAATTCAACAAGATTAAATAGTTCTTGATGACAACTCCCATATTGAAGGTACTAGATATGGATCGATATCTTCTAGTTTATACCGATGCTTCAAAAGAGGGATTGGCCATATGCCTAATGTAATAAGGTAGGGTGATTTCCTACAATTCAATGAAATTGAGACCTCTTAAATAAAACTATTTGGCTCATGACTTAGAACTTGTTATAGTAGTGCATGCACTGAGTATTTGGAGACATTACTTGGTCAGAAGAAATTTTTAGCTAAAGATAGACCATAGTGAACTTAACATATATTTATGAAAAGTAATTTGAATGTTATATAGAGAAGGTGGTCATAATTATTGAGTGAATATTTTTTGAATAAAATATATATTAAAACTAGAGTTGCATGGCAACGTATACCTGCCACTATGCAAGTATAATAAATTGCGAGCACAAGTTCATTTTCCGAGATGTGCCAAGTGCCAGCACAACAAAATTGTAATTAATTTGATGTGAATTATTTAATTCTATGTCAGGGGCTTTCAATGAGGTGTTTAAAAAATGGGTCCAAATGCCATTACAAGGGAAGGTGAATAAATATATGGCATTAAAGACTTTGTCAATTCCTAGGAGGTCATCTCTCACTCCACAATAAGAATCCAATTGAATCAACCAATTGTATGACAAATAAATGGATTTAGATATTTGAAAAAAATAATAAAATCTGAAGAGTAATGTGAAACTATGGAAAAGTTTCAGAATTTTTAGGTCAACTATCAAACTAATATGCATTCAATGGTGAACCAAATGCTATATACCATGCCTGGAAACAAGTATAATAACATTGAACAAGGTAACATATGCCTTGAGTAGAAGAACTGAGATCTTCTCAATGTTTACTTTACAAATGAATCTTAGAGGAAAGAAACTAAATTACAAGAAAAAGACACATGTTATGAATAATTAAAGACGGGATTAGAAAATGAAGTAATGGGAATTCCCAAGTATCAATGATATACTTTGGATAACTATGGATTATTGATATTTCATAGAAGGATTTATGTACTTCCAAATGAAGAAATTCATATGATGATACTTTGAGAAACACAGAAGATAATATATATGGATCATCCCAGAGTGAAAAATATGCATGTAGATTTAAAACCACTATTCAATTAGATCAAAATGGGAAGAAAATAGTATATTACATTGCTAAATGCCTAGATTGTTAGAAAGTAAAGGTTTAGCATCAGTGTCTAGTAGGATTATTGCAACCACATGCAATACTAGAATTAAAATGGGAAGTGATTCCAATGTACTTCATAGTGGTATTTCCGATGACATCAAGGAGACATGACTCAAGCTTAGTATTAGTGGATACTTTAACAAATATTGTGCATTGTATTCTAGTAAATAATACCTATTAGGCACCATAAATAGAAAGAGTGTTTATAAATGATATAGTAAGACTACAAGGAATTTTGAAAAATGTCATTTGGGGTAAATGGTTAGTATTTTTGATATGGTTCTAGTATAGTTTCCAAGAAACCTTGGAAATATGACTTAATTTGAACACAAAAAATCATCCTAAAATACATGGGAAGATAGGCAAAGAAAATCAATTTTCAGAACATATGCTATGTATGTATGTAATGGACCAGTAGAATCACTAGGAAGAGTATTTATTCTTGAACTTATGCTTATACTGAGATGGGGTTGAATAACTATACAATACTTTTTACTTTATTTAACCATTAATCAATCATTCACTAGTTGAGAAACAATAATCACATATAAACTCGAATCACAATGCATAGAGTTTAACATGGAAACCCTTATGGGAGAAAACCAAAAAACCTTATTTATACATGTCCATAGGAACCAACCTATTGTTACAAATATTGTAGGCACCAACCTACTATAGAGACCAATCTCCTTAACTGAGCACCAAATCAACAATATATAGGCACCAACCTACTAGAGACACCAATCTCCTCAATTGAGCACCAACTCAACAAAATGTAGGCACCAACCTATTGGAGACACAAATCTCCTCAACTAAGCACCATATCAATAAGATATGTCTAGACACTAATCCAATATCTTCATAGACAAAGTACTTATGACTTCACTTGCATGCTTCATTCCATAGAAAACCCTCCAAACCCTAGCAAGCCTCATAGCATCATTCCTAGAATTTAATCATTGACGAAAACATACACTAATGGAACCATCCACTAACAACAACATCCACTAATGAAAACATCCAGTGACGGAAACATCCATTGAATACAACATCAAAAGCTCAAAAAAATGCACACGACATCATCATAGACCTTCAGTCCTTCATAGTGCACCGTGAGAACAAGAAAAACCTCAAGAAAATCTCTTAGACTTCTCTTGCACACCTTTAGATCCCAAAAAGACACCCTGGCACCTTTGGCACACCTCAAATTACTTATGCGCACCTAAGAATTGATATCTTTCTTGGTTGCACTACAAATTCGCAATTCTATGTTTTATTTATAGTAATTATGTCCCCACTTTCAGGGCCAACCTGTAAAGACTGACTAAGTTGACCTCGATTTTCTAGTTGGGTTGTTGCATGGAAAAATTGATATCTCCTCATTCCTAGGTGATGCATGCATGCCAACGGGGGCACGTCCGCTCATAGGATCCTTCTCCTACTCGGCCCGAAGAACTCAAAGGTTCTTTATTTCCCTATCAAGAAATATTTCACCCACAGAAATCTCTTCGAGAGCTCTCTTCCTTCTATCGGGATTTCTTCTATCGGGGTTTTGACACCCGTGATATCCTGACAAATTGAATCACTGATCCCCGATCTCCAATACGTTCCTTTTGTTTCTTTAGCCCCACCTGGCTAAAACTTTCGTCCACACGACCGACTACTATAAGACCACAGTTATAACTCCCATCGGGGTTTCGGGGTTTGCGATACCGAGGTGCACATGTACCCGGAACTCCCGATCCTCTGATCCCCAATGTGCTTTAGCCCTCCAGCTAAGCCCTGGAAAAGGTGACCACAAATTCCGGGACCGTGGTCCTACCTCCTGCCGGGGCTACGGGGTTTGCGATGTCGTAAAACACTTACCCGCGGGTTTCCCGATCTCTCGAACGTCGATTCTCCGTCAAGCTGACAGCTGGCTTTCACTACGCTCTTCCCTCAGCCCCACTGTGCTGACAGTTGTCCCCCACTGATCGGGGTTTCGCGGATCGCGATTTCAAGGTGCACAAACCACTTGTCAATGGGATCCCCGATATCCCGATGAACTCCAACCGTCGATGGATTGACTCCTTATCGGGACATTCCCGACGACGCCGATGGTTGTCACTAGTCCTGCCAGATGGACGGTCCTGATTCTGGCGGGATTTCGTGTTTCACGATTTCACAGGGTCTGTGTATCTCATCTTCACAACCCCCGATATGCCAAACCTCGACTCTTGCGGATCTCCTGACACGCGTCCTCAAAATGAACAGTTCAGATCTTGTCGGGAAATTGCGTATCGCGATTCCGAAAGAGAATATTTTCTTGTGCTCGAAAACTCCGATGTGTCAAACCCCGACTCCTCAGGATCTCTTGACACGCGTCCCAGCCGATGGAAGGTTCTGAGATTATTGGGATATCGCGGATCATGATATCGCAATACCCGTTGCACAAATTTGGAACTTCAACTTGCGAACCCCCGATATGCGATGCCACGTGTAGATCTGACGGTCCCTATGACTCGGGATCGACTGCTCTGCCCCTCTTGAGTTTTGAACCTCCTCCACACTTACACTGTAACCTCCCTGCACCTCCGTGAGATCCAATGGCCCACGGAACTTCTCAAAATCTCCTCAGAGGATTTCAACCGTCCGTTCTCCTCTGCTAATTCAGCAAAATAAAGAAGTGTCTCCCCTCGAGACTCATTCACTTGCTCGCAAACCTGTGACACTTTCCTCCGACTTCCAACGACAGCTTCCCTGCACTTATCCTTTAGTGAAATCAAAGGCCTATACATCCTAAGCTTGTTCTCGACTTCTCAAGTCCTTCAGAGAACTTATTGCGCACTCCTTGCGGAAAATATTCAACAATGTCTAAGTGTTGAAGTCGTTCGACTCTGCGCACACCTACAGCATCAGTCTTTCACCACCTCCTCGGATTCGCAAACCTGAAGCTTTTCCTTGGCCTGCACACTCCTTGCATGGCACTGTGCCTAACTACACCTTCGAGGAAATGAGAACAAAAGATTTCTCTAACTTGAACCCTTCTGTCAATGCACTCCTTGCGAACAAATTCAACTGCACTCCTTGCAGGAATCCTCTGGTTCAACTAGAGAAACAATTGAACTCATTCACTCACCCTTTCTGACTTTAGTTCATACATGAAATCACATACACAGTATACTAAAAGAAAATACTTGGCAGGAAGCAAACATTCATGAGCATAACAACATCAAAATACAGAGAACCAACACAAACCATGAACTTGAATTAAAGCTTTCTTCTATTAATCCAAATGCATGTACATGGATGTTCTTCATACAATTCTCTGCCTGCTCTTCTTCTCCTGCTCCTTAGATTCTTCTAACTCTTCCTGAAATATGTTACAATGCACAATGAGGGTGTCTATATCCCGTTTCCCTCTTTCTTCTAAAACTGTGTAATCAAAATATTCAATTCTACCTACTTACAATAACTACTATAAATGCCTCTATCTACTTCAGACGAGAGCGGGGCACTCAAGGTCTGATTACATTTTTACCAAGGCACCTTCAATAAATAATCTCATTTATACTTGCGCATCAACTTCAAGGGAAATTCAAAACTTGCGTTGGACGTCTTCCAACTATCTTCCGCTTCCACGTTGGCTTGCTTCTCGTGAGGGATGCTCTTGCATCATACTCCCTCGCTTGAAAATTTGCATGGGCTCCTTTCCATGAGCTCCTACACGGTATGTCCATGCTTTAGAACTCCTGCTTCAGTCTCCCAGCTGGCATCTTCAACAGGATGGCCCTTCCACTTAACCAAATATTCAAAATATTCTTTCCTTCTGGTTTTCTTACCCACTCGCTTATTCAGTATTTGTTCCATCTGTGGCTTTTCTGCAACTGGCATCTTCTTGTGCCACTGAACCTCTAGTTGTTCATCCCTTGCAGTCTTTGTTTCCCCAGTTCTATATGGGTATAAATCCGAGACATTGAATATCAGAGATATTCTGACCCCATCGGGTAACTCAATCTCATAATCATTTTCTCCCATTTTCTTCAAGACCTTGCATGGTCCGATTTTCTTCATTTTCAACTTATTGTATGTTCCTCTTGGGAACCTTTCTTTCCTCAAATGTGCCAGAACCAGATCACCAACTTCAAACTGAAGTTGTCGCCGATGTTGATTTTCTCTGTGTTTGTACTCTTGACTTGATTTCAACAATCGCTCCTTCACCCTGCTGTGAAGTTCCTTCATCGCCTCAGCGAACTCTTCTGCACTAGCACTGCTAGTAGCAGTTTGTTCGGAATCTCTTAACTTAGAAACTCCTCTCGACTGCATCCCATAGACAACCTGAAATGGACTTCTGCCTGTGCTCCTACTCACTGAGTCATTATATGCAAACTCTACTTGTGGTAATATATTATCCCAACTGCTATGGTGTTCTATCACCAAGCTCCTCAGCAAGTCTCCCAGATTCCTGTTGACCACTTATGTCTACCCATCTGTCTGAGGATGATAAGCAGAACTAAACGCCAAGTTAGTTCCTAGCTTCTTCCATAAGGTCCTCCAAAAATTCCCTATGAATTTAGTGTCTCTGTCCGAAACAATACTTTTCGGCAATCCATGAAGTCGAATGACCTCCTTGAAGAACAAATTCGCGATGTGGGTCGCATCACTGGTCTTCTGGCATGGAATGAAATGTGCCATCTTAGAAAATCTGTCCACTACCACAAAAATTGAATCAACACCCCTTTGTGTATTTGGTAAACCCAATATAAAATCCATGTTGATCACCTCCCATGGTCTCTCTAGTATGGGAAATGGCTGATAAAATCCCGCATTCTGCTTCCTCCCCTTCAAATGCTAGAAAATTCTACATCTGTCAACAAATATTTTGACTTTTGACCGCATCCCTGGCCAAAAGTAAGACTCGCTCAGCTTCACGAATGTTTTGTCGTGACAAAAATTTTAATCCACCACTGTGTTTTTCCTTTAGCAGATTCTCCCTCATGGAGCAATTTGAAATGCAGAATTGATTGCCTCTGAACAACAATCCCTCCTGGATCATGTAGTCTATCCATGGACTTCTGTCTCTAAGAAATGGATTCTCAGCCGCTTCATATGCTTCCTTAAAATCCTGATCATCTACATACATGTCCCTCATATCATCAAAGCCTAACGTCCTTACTTTGAACTCCTACAACAACAAACATTTCCTGCTCAAAGCATCAGCCACTTTGTTAGCAGTACCAGAAATATGCTTTATTACAAAAGTGAAATTTTGCATGTATTCAACCCATTTGGCATGTTTCTGATTCAACTTCTCCTATTGAGTCACAAACTGTAATGCATGGTTATCACTATATAAAACAAATTCTTTTGGAATCAAATAGTGCATCCATTTTTTCAATGCCTGGATGATGGCATAGAATTCCTTATCATACGTGGAGTACTTCTCCTTTGCCTCATTCAACTTCTCGCTGAAATATGCAATTGGTCTGTCTTCCTGACTCAAGACCGCTCCTATAGCAAACCCACTTGCATCACATTTTACCTAAAATGTCTTTTGAAAATCTGGCAGCACCAGATTTGGTTGTTCTGTAATCTTTCGCTTCAACAAATTGAAACTTATCTCCGCCTCTTCAGTCCAATGAAAATATTTATGTATTTTCTTCACTGTATCCATCATTGCTGCACTAATTCCACTGAAATTCCTGATGAATTTTCGGTAGAAACTAGCCAAACCATGAAAACTTCTCACCTCGAAAATATTTCTCGATGATGGCCAGTTCTTAATTACCTCCACTTTTTTCGGATCCATCTTTAATTCATTTGCTGAAATAACAAACCCAAAATAAATGAGTTTTGTCTTCATGAATGAGGACTTCTTCATATTAATCAACAGCTTCTCTTGTTGTAGCTTCTTTATCACAATGGCCAAATGCTTCAGGTGTTCAGCCTTTGTCTTGCTGAAAATCAATATGTCATCTAGATACACAATGACAAACTTCCCTATGAACTCCTTCAGGACTTCATTCATCAACCTCATAAAGGTACTCGGTGCATTCATCAAGCCAAACGGCATGACAAGCCATTCATACAAACCTTCGTTGGTCTTGAATGCTGTCTTCCACCCATCACCTTCTCTCATACGAATTTGATGATGTCCACTCTTCAAATCAATCTTTGAAAAAAAAATTGCTCCACTTAAGCAATCCATCAAATCATCCATTCTTGGCAACGGGAATCTATATCTGATAGTTATTTTGTTGATGGCTCTTGAATCAGTGCACATCCTCCAGCCTCCATCTTTCTTCGGACTGAGTACTGTAGGAAAAACACATGGACTCAAGCTTTCTCTGACCAAACCTTTGTCCAACAACTGCTGGACCTATCTTTTAACCTCTTCATTCTCTTGCAGCATCAATCTGTACGTGGCTTTGTTTGGTAAACTAGCTCCTGGTATGAGGTCTATATGATGACTCACGCTCCTCATCTATGGCAACGAACAAGGTAATTCGTCCACTACAATATCAGTGAACTCTTCCAGCAGTTTCTGAACTTCTTCTGGCAAATCATCCACTCTTGTGCTAGTCAGAACAATTCTCGGTTTTTTGACCACAAAGAATTGCGGATCCTCCTTATTTTTAACTTCTGTAAGAAGTTCCTTCCCACTCATGAGAAGTACTGTGTTTCTTACCACCGGTTTCACTTCTTTGTCCTCAATCGAAAGCAACATATGGGTCCTCCCATTCTTATTTAGGGTGTATGTGTTCATTCTCCCATCATGAATCACATTTCTTTCATATTTCCATGGTCTACCCAGCAATAAATGACAAACATCCATAGGAATGACATCACATAAAATCTTGTCATTATATCCTCCTATTTTAACGTCAACTAAGCATTGTTTAGTGACATTTACCTGATGTCCCCTCTGTAGCCATGAAACTTTGTATGGACTTGGATGATCAATTGTCTCCAGCTCCAGCCTTTCTACCATCTCAGTTGAAACGAGATTATCTATGCTTCCACTGTCCACAATGACCTTGCACACTCTATCCTTGGTCTTGTAGGCAGTCCTAAAAAGACTGTTCCTCTGCACTGTATTTTCTATCTCCTTTTCTGACGTCAAAAGGATTTTCCACATCACCAGCGATCTTCCACCTTCAACGTATTCCACCTCGGCATCTCGCCTCTGTGCCTCGGCGATGTGAGTCTCTCCGGTTTCTTTCTTTTTCTCTTGACACTCGAACGACCTGTGCCAATTCTTCCCACATGTGAAGCATGTGATTACTCCACCTCTTCGTCTTCCTCTACCTCTGGTACGAGGAAACCTATTATTATCAGCATATCCTCCTCTCTATTCATTTTGTTGTCCTCGGTGCTCAAAATATGGTCCTCTCTGTGAGGTTCCACCTCTTTCAACTTTTCCCTGAGGTTTCTTCCATTCCTCCTTGGGCTTCTGGTATTTTTCTTGGGCAACTGCTTTGCCTCTGGGTTGGCTCCTGCCTCGGCTTCCTTGACTCTGTCTTCATCTCAGCTTTTCCTCAGCTTTCAGAGCCATTTGGTAAGCATCCTCCACCGTCCGGATGGTTGCCATACTTATTTCATCCTGAATCTCATATCTCAGGCCATTCATATACCTGGCCACCCTTTCTTCATTGCTTTCGCGATGACCTGCCCTGATATTCAACCTATAAAATTCCTCAGTATACTCCTTCACTGTCATTGGCTTCTGTCTCAGGTTTTGCATCCTCCTGAACAGAGAAATTTGATAATCCCTGGGAATGAATTTTGCTTTCATCTTTGCAATCATCCTGTCCCATCTCTTAATCTTCTGCTTTCCTTGGCAACACCTGTCAGCTTGCAGTTCATCCCACCACAAGGCTGCATGTCCTTTTAATCTCGTGATGGCATGCCTGACCTTCTTATCATCTTCAATATCTTCATAATCGAAGTTAGTGTCTAGAGCTCTAATCCAATCTAGTAGCTCTTCCCCATCCAGATTTCCCTCATAAACTGGAATGTCCATTTTTACTTTGGTACTCATTCTTGCAACATCTTTAAGTAAGCGTTCACTCACTACATCTTCCGCTGGGATTTCTTCTTCTTCATGTCCAGCATCATCTTCGATTTCGAATTCACTGATATCTCCTACATCAGCTTTGCGCCTTTCTCTTATCTCCATGTCCTCCATTTTGGCACGAAGATTTCACATTCCTCTCTCCACGTCTGGATTCTGCACTTGCCTACCTCTTTCTCGGGACAATTCCCTTTCCTCCTCTGGATCGGTTGATTGTCTACCCCTTCTCCTTGGTGGCATGGTGAATTTTCCCTTTTCTCTACTACAGAAAGCAAAGAAGATTTTCTAAGCTCTGATACCACTTGATGCAGGCGCGCCAATGGGGGCACGTCCACTCATAGGATCCTTCTCCTACTCAGCCCGAAGAACTCAAAGGTTATTTATTTCCCTATCGAGATATATTTCACCCATAGAAATCTCTTCGGGAGCTCTCTTCCTTCTATCGGGATTTCTTCTATCAGGGTTTTGACACCCGCAATATCCTGACAACTTGAATCACCGATCCCCGATCTCCGATACGTTCCTTTTGCTGCTTTAGCCCCACCTGGCTAAGCCTTTCATCCACACGACCGACTACTATAAGACCGCAGCTATAACTCCCATCGGGGTTTCGGGGTTTGCGATATCGAGGTGCACATGTACCCGAAACTCCCGATCCTTCGATCCCCGATGTGCTTTAGCCCTCCAGCTAAGCCCTGGCCAAGGTGACCACAAATTTCGGGACCGTGGTCCTACCTCCTATCGGGGATACGTGGTTTGCGATGTCATAAAACACTTACCCACGGGTTTCCCGATCTCTCGAACGTCGATTCTCCATCAAGCTGACAGCTGGCTTCCACTACACTCTTCCCTCAACCCCACTGTGCTGACAGTTGTCCCCCACTGATCGGGGTTTCATGGATCGCGATTTCAAAGTGCACAAACCACTTGTCAACGGGATCCCCGATATCCCGATGAACTCCAACCGTCGATGGATTGACTCCTTACCAGGACATTCCCGACGATGCCAATGGTTGTCACTCATCCTGCCAGATGGACGGTCCTGATTCTGGTGGGATTTCACGTTTCGCGATTTCGCAGGGTCTATGTATCTCATCTTCACAACCCTCGATATGCCAAACCTCGACTCTTGCGGATCTCCTGACACGCGTCCTCAAAATGAATAGTTTAGATCTTGTCGGGAAATCGTGGATCGCGATTCCGAAAGACAAGATTTTCTTGTGCTCGAAAACTCCGATGTGTCGAACCCCGACTCCTCAGGATCTCTTGACATGCATCCCAGCCGATGGACGGTTCTGAGCTCGTCGGGATATCGCGGATCGCAGTATCGCAATAACTGTTGCACAAATTTGGAACTTCAACTTACGAACCCCCGATATGTGATGCCACATGTAGATCTAACGGTTCCTATGACTCGGGATCGATGGCTCTACCCCTCTTGAGTTTTGAACCTCCTCTACACTTACGCTTTAACCTCCCTGCACCTCCGTGAGATCCAATGGCCCACGGAACTTCACAAAATCTCCTCAGAGGATTTCAACTATCCTTTATCCTCTGCTAATTCGGTAAAATAAAGAAGTGTCTCCCCTCGAGACTCGTTCGCTCGCTCGCCAACCTATGACGCTTTCCTCCGACTTCCAACTGTAGCTTCCTTTCACTTATCCTTTAGTGAACTCAAAGGCCTATACTGATCCGAATGGATCTTCGCACGTGAAATAACTTAGCGCCATGTTGATTTCAAGGTGGCGACAAAAGTGTTTAATGATGCTTTCTTGAGTTTTATTTCTCATGCATTTAATTATGCATTTGTGGGAAAAACACTTCATGCATTTTTCATATTAGTTTGATTAATGCTTTTATGAAGTGCTCATGCTTTTTATGAGCTTTAATAACTCATACATTATTATTATTCACTTGTAATTAAAATGATTAATATTTGTGAGAGAAAATTTGTCTCACATATTATTCATTTATTAATTATGGAA
>JZKD02S1370378.1:825535-840708 GCA_000966675.3 Picea glauca
AATTTGGTCAACTTGGTGTCCATCCTTGTCCTTAGGTTGGAATAGAAAGTACTTAGGAACTTATTGTCCCTATCTAAAATAATGGTCCATGGGAGCCCAAAATGAACCTAAACACAACACACTTGAATAAGAACTTATCAATGGCATCTACTATGATACTCTTCTTGCAAGGTGTCAAAATGGCCATCTTAAAGAACCGATCAATGACCACAAATACATACTCATTTCCATGCTTGGTTGAAGGAAAGTTGGGCATGTATTCTATGGAGATGGTCTCCCAATATTTGTATGGGGTAGGTAGAGTAGTGTACAACCCCTTTTTCTTGATGGTAGGTTTGGTGATGACATAGAAAATGCATGACCTAATATACCTACTAATGTTTATCATAGATTTGTCCAATAGAAATATTGTTGTAGCACTATCACCATTTTCTCTAAGACAAAGTGCTTTACCAACCTAATTTCTTATGCTCACTTGAAGCAGCACAAAGATGGCCTAGGTGGTATAAAATCTCATCTTGGAGATGAAATTCTGAGATTGGTGTACCTGCACTTAGTGTCTGATAGGTAATTTTGAATTTAGGGTTGTTATCATAAAATTAGGGGCACCTGTAGGTATCATGTTCACAATAGTCAAATACTATCATTATTGTCATAATCAAAAGTAAACTGAGGAAATATGTAATGAAATTAATGATGCCCTTATTATACTTGGTGTTCAGGTGGAAATATTGCATGTACATGGACCACTTTTGATGGTAGTCATTATTTATTTTTCATTATGTTTGCATGAACTATAAGGGTTTCTTATTAGTGTGGATGATCATCTCCTTCCCCATAATGTCATTCTTCCATTGGCGATAATATTACATAATGGATTACATATCCTTCTCATAGGTGGGATACCTATGAAATGCATCAAATTGTGTCTCATTATGATAGGCCATTGAATGTCCATGTTAAGTGAGGAATGCATCGACAACATAATTTGAAGCATTTATCTCAATATTTAAGGGTTGTTGCGGGTTTAGTAGAGTGGGTATTGGTGCCAAATTTTTTGTTGTTGTGAAATGGTCGAAATGAACTTGTCTTTGGCCCCACCCTTGGGCACTTGTATTAAGGGCCAATAACTATGAAAGAATCCCAACACAAACCTGTAATAGAAGTTGGTAAGGCCCAAAACACTGTGGATATATGTTACATTCGGCGGGTCCATCCATTCATGAATGACTTGGATCTTGGCTAGATCCACATGCGTACTATGTTCATCCATGATGTATCCCAAATACTAAATTCTCTACATGAAAAATGAGGATTTCTCCAAATTGACATATAACTTGTGTTGTTGCATGGTGCTCAAGATCTGTTGAATGTGATGCAAATGCTTTGCCAAAGTTTTTTTTTAAGATGAGGATATTGTCCAAATATATGACCATCAAATAATTTTTGAATGGTTGCAAGATAAAATATTCCATCCTCATTAACTTTGTTTATGCATTAGTCAATACAAAAGGCATGACCAACCACTCAAAAAGGCCTTCTTTATACTTGAAGTTTATTTTACATTCATTAGTTTAATTAGCTGGTACCTATTGGTAGCCTACTTCAAACCAATCTTACAAAAAAACTTGGCAACCTTGAAGTAATGAAGAAAATCATCAATATAGGGCATTGGATATTAGTTGTTGACTAAGATTTTGTTTATAGATCTGTAGTCAACACAAATTCACCATGACCCATCCTTCTTATACACCAACATAATTGGGCTCTTGCAAGGTGAAGATCGTGGTCGAATGTGGATCTTATGGATGAGCTCTTGAATCTAACATTTGATTTCTTCCTTCTCCGAAAGAGAGCACCTATACATTGGGACATTAGGTAAAGGATAATTAGGTATCAAATCAATTGAATGCTTGACCTAGAAGTGTAAAGGAACCACTATGAGCAAAGTGAATATATTTTTGTATTTGTGCACTATATTTTCCACTTTATTTTCCTATGTGTTAACACATAGGATGTACAAAGTTAAGGTCTAGGAAGATAATCAAAAACACTTGTACAATGATATTGTTAGTTACTTGCGCTGACCTAGGTTCTGATCTCAAATAGGTTTCCAACAAAACCCTCAAAACTATCGACCCTCCTGGTAAAATAGAAGAAAACGTTGTGCATAGAGTGCACAGTGTTGTCTCACCCGAGATAGCTTTATGGGGGACTGCAATACTTAGGTTTTTTTAGTCTAGGAATGAGTGGGGATTGTGGTTAGATTATTTTCCTCATACATCATCACCATTAATCATTCATATAACTTATATGATCCATTCGTCTTCAAACCTATGCATGCATGTTTTTACACCTAGTTTTAACCATTCATTATTGAGCTAATGATTAATATAATAGTAAAATCATACAGTATTAATCACATAGAACACAATATTTTACCGTGGTTCACCCCCTCCTAGGGATACATCCAAAAAGATTTGGATTGTCTGCTCTTTTATTTATTCTGATGCAAAATATGTGTTATGGGCATTGCATCTTCAATATTACAATCAAAATGAGGGTAAGTACCCTCTGGGAGGATGAATAGATCACACTAGGATCCTCAACCTATGACCTAACCCTAAAAAACTATCTTATTCAACTCTACCACAAGAACCATAACAAAACTTACTATAATCAATAGCTTACGAACCCATAACCTATACCTCCTAGGTATTTATTTATACTACTCTACTAGATTATAGTCGTTATAATATTTATCAAAAACCCTAACCCTAGCATAGTTAGGCATGTATGAATGGTACACCACATTACTTTTCCTTCTTTTTTTGCATGCTTCTTTCCTACCTCCTAAGGCGCACACTCCAAAAATAGACCTTCCCTTCCAAAATTAGTCTTGCGCCCAAAATAGATCTTTCTCCCAAAATAGGCCTACGCCAACATGCCCCCAACACTCACATGTGACTCTTCCCAAGTCACTCAGGTGGTGTTTTTTCCCTGCACGACCTTCTCCAAGTCATGAAACTTTTCTTCTAGTTCCTCCCATTTGGCTTTCTCTTGCGCAACTTTCTCCGTGAGCTCCTCTACCATCTGCATTGTAATGTGTTCCTTCAAAGACTCTGTGCTCTCTACATGAACCTATGCCATCCTTGTCTTCTCCTCTTCTAGTTCAACAATTATTTGTGTTGCTTTCTCCTAGAGAGGTTTTAATTGGGATTGCCTTGCCTGCTTGTTGATTTGTGTTGTCTTCAATTCTGTCTGCAGGGTCTTCATCTCCTGTGTTCCTTTCAATCATTCTATGATACTCATGCCCTTCGGTTGTTGCTTCAATTATTGCATTACAACACTAATTTTCTCCTCTTGTTGGTCCTGTTGTCGGAGCCTCTCTTCTTCCTCCAAAGTTGTCCATAAGTGTGCGATCCTATCAAAAATTTATGTGACCTCTTTGGCTTCTCTTTCGATCATTTCTATTTGCAGGGATGGTTGTTGTTCCTTTTCAGTTGTGACTTCGAGAGGATTTGTCAATGTTAATTTTTCCTTGATTTCAACGATCTCTTTCCTATACCCTTCGAGTTTTATTGCAATAATTTGAATCTATTCTTCAGCGTTTCTCACGGCTTCCTGCACTCTATCTAGAATATTTTTGAAGAATTATTTTAGCTTCTACTCAAGGTTATCTACGCGTTGTTTATCCTCCCATGTCTCTAGCTTGACCTATTCTACCACAATTTGTAGTTCATCCTTGCCATCTCTCATGAATTTCAATTCTAGAATATATACCCTAGCTCGTGATTTCACTTCTCGTGTTACACTGACTTGCAGCTTGTACAATGCCTTAGTTGGTATTTTATCCAAGACCAAATCTACCCACGCCAAGTATTTTAGTTGTGTGTGTGCCATGGCCACCTTGTGTTGCAAAATATCTATCATAATGTGGAAGCTAGGACCGTCATGTGCTATAAGTTGGATTGTTTCTTCCTCGTTCTACGTGGTTCTATTCCCTACCTTTATTTCTTGTGGGATCATTTCTACTCCCCTTTCTTATGCTTTTGTTACTTGTATCTGTTCCAGGACCTGCTTAACATCAACCAACTCCTTCATGATCCTTTTTCGTTGGTTCTCAGCCTCCTCATATTCCTCAGTTGCACGGTCCTAAACCCTTTCTTCTACTAAGTTAGCATCATCCTCGATGATTTTGTATTTTGGGATGTCCTTGTGGGCCTTGGCCTTCTTGCGTGACCCACCTATATGTATGATCGACCATTTGGATGAACCTATATCTTGTGAAGTTGTTGTTGTCGGGGTTCCTTGTGTTATTGTGTCCCCCCTCCTTGTTCCTCCCGTGCGGGGACAATATCCTTCTTTCCTATCTACCTATCCTTCTTTGGGGTGATTCCCTTATTCTGTTGCACTGTCTTCAGGCCAGGCTTCATCTGTTGCATTAGTTTCTTGGCTGTAGCGCTTCCTCCTACAGATGTCTTAGATCACCTTTCTTAACTTATTTCCCCTTGGGAATGTATTTGGTAATGACTGGGATCTTCCAGACATCTTGTTATTCCTTTATTCTCCATTCGAATTCCTCTCCGTTGACACATAATCGAAGTTGTATCCATTCTTTGTCTAGATCCCTGCACGCTTGGATCCACATATTGTGTCGCGTAGCCTTGAAGTTGGATATTCCTTGGTACTGCATGACAACCTATGGAGTTATTCTCCAGGTATTGGCTATTTTCTCTTGCATATCAATGAGATACCGAGAAAATTTGTTGGTGTTTCCCCTTCTCCACTTTGAATCAGAAGTGATCCCCAAGGATGTGTAACATGTTGCACAACATCATACTACTCTATCACAAAAGTATGAATATGTAGTCTCTTTCCATCCGGTCAACGCTATCAACATGATAAGCCACAAATAGTGGAACTTGGTCCCCAAGTCCTGCACATCCTTGCAGTCATCTAGGAACAGATTCAACAAGTATGGGGCCCAACTAAGCATGGTGTCATTTTCACACTGGGCTGCAACTACGACAACTCTTGCGGGGACCTCCACCTTGTGAAATTTTCTATGGATTTTTCATGCCATCAATTTTGTTTCCATCATGGAGGTTGCGTCACTAATCTGCTTTATGATAATGTTGCGCGAGCCCCTTTTTGTCCCATCGGTTTTCTTCATTTCTTCCACGAGTTCCTTTTCCTTGGTTTTTTTTCCATATACTCCGCATGATTCTCGCCATTTTATGGCAATCCTATGATGAACTAAATTAATTTTACATCGATGGACACTGATTTTTCCAACCACAAAAGTCCTCCATGGAGGACCGCCAATAACTACTTGCCATTTTTATTCACGTCTTTCCCCTTGCCAAAGTGAGGAATATCCAACAAATTAAGTATCCATGTATTTACCAGGTCCATTTCCCACTGCATTGGATGCAACACGAGATCTCCTAATGGTCTTGTTCCCAGGATTTCAATGTACACCTGTTGTGCAAATTTCGGGAACTTGTTGGTGTCAGACATGTCATGATATGCATAATGTAACCTTTTGAAGCAACCCAACAAGATTTGTGTGGCTTTCACCCCATATCAAATGTGCGATAAAACTATAGAGGCCTCGGGATAGTTGCGTCTGGACCATGCGATGGGATGCTTCCCCTTTCTCTTTGTTGGAGTTCTACATTTCCCTACCTTTGGTTCTCTTTCTTCCCAGTCTAAATCCGGTTTCCCTGTGATTTCTTCAAGTTGCACTTCCTAATGTTGTGTGTAATCTACTATAGGTTGTGACCTTGGCTCGTCAAATGTTGTCCTTTGACTTTCAACACCATTTGTATGATGGGTTTCTTCATCCCTAGGAGGTTGTTGTAGGTTTCTTGTTGCCGATGGGTTTTGGCACCCTGCACCACCCTATGTGTCGATGTGCATATCAATCATCGTCGGGGAATGTCCCTCTTCCTCTACTAGTTTGGCGCTCACTGGTTCGACCTATGGTGAAGGAATTGCGTCGACATCGACGATTCCCTCTAGCTATGTAAAAACTTGTTCTTCTTCTGCGGGTTCTTGCGGTGACCTGTGGATGCTGCGTGTTTTCTATGTTGTTTATCCAAGTGTACGGACCTTTGGAGGTGCCATCCACGGTAATTCTTCCTTCTCCGATTGAAATTTGGCTGCTAAGATATTCAAACTCACATGTTCACCACATGTCTCTGTGCTCCTTAGCTCCACGGATATGTAAATTCACAATGAGTATTGTTTGGCTCGTGTTTCAGTTATATACGGGGTGTCATAAATTCCCTAAATATTTTTGGAGACACTTCTTTCATGGCCATAAATGTTTTAAATATTCTTGAGCATGCTTCATTAAGTTTCATAAATGCTCGACTCGGGCATTTTTACCCTAATGACTAGTTTTTTCTTTTTCGACCATTGGCCCATTTTCTGGTGTGTTGTAACTTTTCGGTGCGTCGCATGTTTCTGCTGTGAATTTTTGGATGACACACTTTGTTTGATTCCTGTCAGTCATATGCTTCGCGCAATAACTCTTTCTTCTTTTCACAATGATTTCGTTGTCTGTTGTGCACTGCATTTCTTAATGTTTTGTATTTTCCTTCTTTTTCTACTTTTGTCTTCCTTTTTCTCCTTGTTCTTTCTTTTTATCAGTTTTCTTTCCTAATGTCTATTATATTACACTATATACATGGTTTTCTTACTATGTTGTAACTTTTAAGAGTTCATAGGTTGATTGTACCTGTACAGTTTCAGTTGACTATTGTTGACCATTCCTTTTATTTATGTTCCTCTCAAGTCCTTTAGTTGCATAGATCCTCCATATTTGATAATATTTACTTCATGTGGCCATAGCCAATGCATTCTGAACTTACCAGGGTGTTTCAAAACTTTGTTTTCATAGAGCAAAACTAGGTCTCCCTTCTTAAAGCTCTTATTTTTAATGTGTCTGTCATGCCAGGCTTTGTCCCTTGCTTTTTGTACCTCTTGGTGAAATCCTGCCAAAATCCTATCTTCTTCCACTTCCATCAGTTGACTTAACCTCTCATGTACTGTGCCTCTTTCTGACATATTGGTAATTGTTGCTACCCACAGACTGGATACCATAAATTCTAATGGCACCACTGCTTCCTATCCATACACCAATATGAATGGTGTATATCTTGTCAATTTCTTGCATGTGATCATGTATGCCCATAGTATTGCTGGTATTTTCAAATCCCAATCATCCCTGTTAACATTGCAAATCTTAGTCAAAGCATTTTCCAAAATCTTGTTGAAAGCTTCTACTGTCCCATTTGCTTGAGGATGATATGGTGTACTCTTTTGGTGATACACTTCAAACTCCTTAGTTATAGACTTGATGGTATTATTAATAAAATGAGTGTCTTGGTCACTCATCAAAATCCCAGGACATCTAAATATGGTAATTACCTACTCAAATAAGAAGTTTGTTGTTGTCTATGCACTGCAATCTTTGACTGGTGCTTCTTCTTCCCATCTGGTTAAGTATTCGGTCGCAGTAATGATATATATAGCTTCTGACATTCTTGTTGGTGGATTCATAAGTCCGATGAAATCTATTTCCCATTTTTCAAACACTTGTAGAGTTACTTGTGGTCTTAGAGTAATCGCATCCCTCATGTTGGGTTTTCCAACCCTCTGACAGACATCACATTTTTGGTAATACTCCTTGGCATATTTATGAATTGTTGGCCACCATAATTCTGCATGCAATACCTTCTGTGCAGTATATTTTCTTACATAGTGTCCTCCAACCATGTCGTCATGAGCTTCTACTAAAATCCTAGGTCGTTCATGTTCCAATTCACACCTTCTCAAAATTTTGTTTGCGCCCATCTTGTATAAATGACCTGCAATTAGTTGATAATATGCAACTCTGACTACCATATTTTTCTTCTGTGCAGTACTAAAATCCTATGGTGCAACTCCTGTACTTAAGAATTCAATGACATCAGTGAAGTATTCATCAGCTACTTGTACTGAAAATAACGGTGCATTAGGGAAGTTGTATTCCAATTTAGTAGGTTCTTCTCCATTGGTTACCCTTGACAAGTGATCAGGTCCTATATTCATCTTTCTTGGTTTGACTATTCGTTCAAAATCAAATTCTTGGAATAATAACAACCATCTACAGATCCTTCCCCCCAACACTGTCTTGTTGACTAGATATTTGAGGGAAGAATGATCTGTGAACATTCTAAAATGCTTTCCCAATAAATAATGTATGAATTTCTGAAGTGAATATACCATGTCTAGGCCTTCTCTTTCTTTGGTTTTGTAATTCTTCTTAGATTATGACAACTTATTACTTGCAAAGGCTATAGGATGGTCTAATTCCCATGTTCATGGTTGCGCTAGAATCTCTCCAAGTGTTATTGTGTATGCATATACATGCACATGAAAAGTATTTTCCTAATCTAGAAACACTAATATAGGTGTTGTAACCATTTTTTCCTTTAGAGTATCAAATCTTTGCTGACAATCCTCATTCCACTGAAATCTGGTGTCCTTCTTTAACAATGTTTCCATCGGTGCATTAATTTTTGCATACCCCTTTGTAAACTTCCTATAGTAGCATGTATGTCCTAGTGTGGCTCTTAACTGGTGCACTGAATTTGGTAGTGGTAAGTTCACAATAACAACAATCTTGGTAGGGTCAACTAGTAAGCCTTGTTTGCACACTATATCTCCCAACAATATCCCAAAAGGTGTACCAAAAATGCATTTCTTAATGTTTAATGATATCTGACATTGCCTACATATTTCCAAAATTAGTCTTAAAACTTCTACATGGTCTTTCAAAAGAATATACACAGTCCAATCATCCAGATATACTTCTAGAAACTTATGTATGAATTCCTTAAAACAAGCTATGACTACCCTTGAAAATATAGTTGGTTCATTCTTCAATCCAAAGAGCATGACTGTATATTGGTAGGATCCCCATTATGTAGAAAAAGTAGTCTTATACATGTCCTCTAGAGATATTTTGATATGATGTTAACCTAAGAATCCATCTGTAAATGAATATGCTTCCTAGACTCCCACATTCTCCAAGACCTCATATGTAAAAGGGGTAGGGAAAGGATCATGTAAGAAAGAATCATTGAGTTTTCTCAAATCTACAAAAATCCTTATCCCCCCTTGCTTCTTTTCTCGGACTACCATGGGACTGATCCATTCGGATTCCTCTACTGGTTCTATGATGCTAGCTTCCAACATTCGGTCAATTTATGCTTTCACTTTCTGCTTATACACTGGATTCATCGTGTAAGGTCTCTGTCTAACAGGTCTAGCCTATGGTTTTAGGGGTATCTTTAGTTCACTTAGATCCCTTTCTATGCCTTTCATCTCTGTAAAGGTTGTTGGAAATAGGTCACTATATTCGCATAGTAACTTTGTTATCCTTTCTAGTGTCTTCTCATCCTAGTAGTCTCCAATGCTTGCCATTTTAGGATTTTCATTCGTCCCAATGTTGACTTTTTTTACTTTGATTGGTGTAGCAAATGCCTTTGAATCCACCTCTCTCTCTCTCCTTCAATCTCGATGATCTGAATATTTCATGGATCATCTTCATCTGGTGCTTCCTCTTCGACATGATAACATGAGAGTAACTCTTTGACTGTATGTTTGTTCTATTGTTGATATTTTGTTATAATTTTGACCTCTGGTTCATAAAAAAAATCAATCTCCTTATCATCTTCAGAGCTGAATCAATGTTTGGGTTCTCATGCTCGAATGAGAAGGTTACTAAAAAATATGGTTGTAATCTTGTCCATTTTGTAGTGCCTATGTGCATCTCCTGGTCTATGTACCAGTTCCCTGGGATCCCTTCCAATGTATTAATGAAGTGATGAGTCCATTCCTTTGGTGGTGTCATCATCCATTGCATTCTACATTTCTCTAAGTATTTAACTAGTGTTCCTCTCCCATCATACTTCTGCATTGTATTTCTCCCCTGTTATGCACCAAATCTAATGCATAGTAGTCATTTACACTGTTACCAATCCTGAATTGTTTCTTTGTGTTCATCCCACCATTTGGTAGGAGTTTCCTTAAGTGAAATATCCAGGGATAAGATCCTCTGATCTTCCAAAACTTCCTCCTCATATTTTTTCAAGAATTCCGCTAAGTCGTTTAGCCCATGAAAACTAGGAGGTTCCCTTATCTTTGTACCAACCCATCTTAATACATAGTCTATTATTTCACACCTCCTTGTGGATATTTCATGTAGTCGTTGTTGCCAATTCTCCAAACCTGTGTTTGAGTTCGAAGCACACAATGTAATGATTCTCTAGCGAAGTACCCCATCTGTAGCTGGGTTGACATAATCTTCTTCTCACACATTAGTTTTGTATAACTGATTTATTTCTTCCCAATCCAAACAAGTCTCCTCTACAAACCTTTCTCCTTATGAGGGATCCAATGGTCCAATAAATCTATATTCGCCTTATTCAAAATTCATTTTTCTTGTCTTCAGGTTGATCACAGCCTAGTTATCAAATGCCAAATCCAATCCAAGTAATGTTGGGTGAGGTGTTGTTCCATCTACATCTCTATGTTGAGTGTAGGCTTATTTTGAGAAGGATTTTTATTTTTGGTGAGGGCCTATTTTTAGAGAAATATGTGTTTTAAGAAAGACCTAATTTTGGAGTGCAAGCAACAGGTGCCAAGAAAGCAACATGTAGAAAAAGAAGGAAAAACAACATGCAAGAGGAAAAACAATGTGGCACGTAGGAAGACAAGCCTAACCATGATAGGGTTAGGGTTTTTGATAAAGATTGTAACGACTATAAGACATAAAGTACTATAAATAAGGACCTAAGAGTTCTAGGGTATGTGATGTTAGTAGAGGAAAAGAGAGTTGATTATTATGAATTTGTGGATTGTTGATTGTAATAAGTCTTGTAGAAGAGTTGAATAAGCTAGTTTTGGAGGGTTAGGTCACAAGATGAGGATCCTAGTGTGATCTAGTTCACCTCACGGAGGGTTCCTACCCTCATCTTGATTGTATTACTGAATATATAATGCGTGCAGCACAAGATTTTGCAGCAGCATAAATAAAAGAGTAGAGAATCCAAATCTTTGTGGACGTAGCCCCAGGAGGGGGTGAACCATGGTAAACTTT
Source organism: Picea glauca (assembly GCA_000966675.3). Classification (NCBI taxonomy): domain Eukaryota; kingdom Viridiplantae; phylum Streptophyta; class Pinopsida; order Pinales; family Pinaceae; genus Picea; species Picea glauca. The sequence goes on from JZKD02S1370378.1 coordinate 836,694, forward strand.
GTGTTATTTGTGATTGTTAATAAATGTTACTTTATGTTGATCATTAGCTTATGAATGAATGGTTAAAGTAGTTATATCAACATGCATGCATAGGTTAAAGATGAATAAATCATGGAAGTAATTGAATGATTAACAAAGATAATGTATAAAGAAGAAAGAACACAATCACAGATCCCCACTCATTCCTAGACTGCAAACACTTGAGTATTGCAATCACCCATATCTCATATTACCGTCCTCAATTCGATGGGAAAAATATCATTGTTAATAAATGTTTAAAAGGATATCTTCGTTGCTTTGCATCTGATAAACATACATAATGGGTCAATGTTGCCCTTGGAAGAATGGTGGTACAACGCATCCTTCCATTCTTCATAAAAAGTGTCTACATTATGGAACTTTATCAATATCATCCTCCATCCATCACATCACCCTTGAGAGGTATTTCAAAGGTTCAATCAATGGAGGACCACATATGGCACCAACAAGAGGTTATCGAACCATTGAAGGACAACTTGGTTATATCAAAAAATAGGATAAAACAACAAGCATATCAACATCACAGTGAAAGAAAATTTAAAGTGGAGGATTGGGTATTTTTTAGGTGACAACCATATAAATAGATGTCCCTCAAGCAAAAAAAGAAGGACAATAAATTAGCACCCAAGTATTGGAGTTGCCTCTATCTTCACTTGTACATCCATTATTCCATGTTTCTTTCTTAAAGAAGGTAATCGGTGACAAGATCCCAGTCCAAAATATTTTACCATAGATTAATGAAGAAGGTAAAATCATATTAGAACAAGAAACAATCCTTGAAACAAGGATTAATTGGCTGTGAAATCAAGCAATTACTAAGTACCTAATCAAATGGAAGAACCTACCGGTGGAAGAGGAAACATGGGAAGATGAGTTATTCAAGAGAAAACACCCACGGTTAGTCAAGCATTGAGGAAAACACTTGTTTGAAAGGGAGGGGCATGTTAAGCCCTATAAAAATCCCCATTTAAGCATAACGCCCCATGTAATTGTACCCTTTGTCTCCTATACATATACTAAGGAGACCTAGTTTCGAATCATCTCATTGTATTCTTGTACATTTGTTCTATTGTAAAAGAAGGTTTCCCCTCGAAGAGGATTATCTTTCATTTGTATATCTATTTCTCAAGGCGTGGATCTTCTTCTCTTTATATTTTCAATCTATTTTGATATTTTTGTGTAATAGGCATACTTTGTGGCTGACTAAATGGAGTATTCAAAAATATATCTCCATTTTTTAGCTTGAAATTATGTCACTTTGACCATTGAAAAAATATTCCCACCAAATAGAATCAACAACATCAAAGTACTCATATGTATTTCTAATAGAACCTTTTATTTCTTCCAAGCACTCAAAATAATTTACATCTTTATTATGCTTTCATGCACTATGGATTTCAGCAGCTGATTGTAATAACAATAACTTTGATGCATATATTTGACAATTTGGGATAAATTTTAGAAATGATAAACCTGGTGAAATCCCCTATTATGCACTAGTTGATAACTTCTTTCCATATATAAGTGTTTTCTCGTCAAAAATTTTGATACATAATTAATATTGGAAGCTAATTTCATTTAGTTTTTCAATGCACTTTTCTTCACCAAGTGATCTCTAAGTGAATCCATACAAATAAACAGTTTCTTCAAATGTGTGAAAAGTGGGCTCTAGAAAGTATGTATTCTTAATAGTTCCAATTAATTATGGTAGGCTCCCAACATTCTTCCTCTCCAATGTTACTACAAAATGACCAAACATTTGATCAATATGGTCATGGTGTGTGGCTAAAAAGAAGGAAACCAACTTTCACATTTTGGAAAATTCGCAATTCTAGAAGCATGCTTAGGTATCCAAACACAATCTAATTTTTATTTTCATGGTTGGTGTTGTACAATTGCAGATACAAAACTTGAGGAAGATAACTAGACCAATGAGTAAGCACATGATGAATTCTGGTGATGGTGGGATTTCCATCATTGTAAATATTTGGAACCATGAAGTAAAAACATAGTTACCAACTTAATGAGAATTGTGACCTCAAAACAAGAACTCTGTCCCAAAAAACCCATATTTTTGCATAAAAAACATCAAAATCAACCCCCAAATCAAAAAGTGGTGCTACCAGTAGCACCATTTTTTAAAACGGGGTGAAAATTACAACATTTTTCAAACANGGGCTTCAAAACTTAGACAATAGCTCAGAAAAACCTTAAAATCAACACCTAAAAACAAATAAGATGTTTTTGAATTTTTCTTTTCTTTTCAAAACGTTAAATTTTGAGATCATTTTAAATTGTATTTTTATCACTTGGTACCATTAAAACCAAAACCTCAAAATCAACCATCAAATTGAAAAGTACTGCTACCGATAACACCCATTTTAAAATTGGGTATGAAAATGAAACATTTTTATAATGTGGTAAAAGAACTCATAATTACTAGCTATATGAACAAAGGCTATAATATGAAACAACAGAGATTGGAAAAAGTTCCATGCATTCCCCAATATGAAAAGTGTGTGGTAATTTTTATTTTATGTTTATATGGAAAAATTGCGGTGAGCGGTCGTAATTTTTATTACGCCTACACCTATTGACAATCTAGTCTCGTCTAATAGTTATCCTAATAGACTTGTCTTTTCGACCTTAAAAAATGGGTAGAATTCAAATTATACTACACCCGAACAACAACAAACTGCGAAAGCACGCTACAAAGGGAAAGAGAATCCGATTAATTAAGGAAATTCAAATACTAATGTAATTAATCATTGATACTTCCTCAATAAAAATACTGGAGTAAGTAGAAAGTAAACGAATCAATCTTCTTTAGATGGGCTGATTTGGTATAACGATCAATTTTTCTTCTCGAATTCTTACGTAAAATTTGTATTCAGGAGTTTTTGAACACACTGATTTATACCTTTACAAATAAAATGAAATAAAATTTATTAAAATTTAAACAACACATAAAATTGAGATTTTTTTTAAATTTATATTTCAAAAATGTAGGACATTTAGAACGCCGAATTCAAACCATATTAAACAGGAACAACAACAAACTGGAAAAGCACGCCACAAAGTGTCAAAAAGAACGAATAATTAAAGAGATTCAATTTACATTACATCCAAACACCGCAAAATAGGGGAAGCATGCTACAAAATGCCAGAAAATCGGAATAAATAAGGAAAATCTAAATTATTGAGAATGACCTTAAACGGAGAGAAGAAATCTAAAGTTGTGCCTCTGGGTGTGATCATATTTGCAGTTACAAAACTATGGAAACACTTACTTCAAGTTTTTCGAAGCCCTCAAACTGCCTTAACAAAGTGGAACCATCAAAACCCACTTGACAATTGAAATGAATCAATAAGAAGAAACACAGAGGAGAAAAACATACTATAAAGCACGATATCATTCCGAAATGCGTTGTCTTAGATTTCAACGTATCCAAATTGTCTCATTACTTAGGGCATATTATGATATGAAGCTATACTTATCGTGTGGACGCCCACGGGACCTGGGCCAGGCCCACGGGGGGGCTGGGGCGATGTCGGGCATCACCGCAGCCCCCCCGCGGGCCTGGCCCAAGTCTCCAATTAAACAGCTAAATCGCATACCTAAAGCTGATATTAAAATTTTGATTTTGAATCTGCCGCCAAACTCAAGGATGAAAGACTAGGATCTCAATGTAATTTGGAGGTCCGAGAGAGAGACAGGTTCATATACGTTGATTCACCATACGTGTTACCTCTTGATTTGATTGCGGACTTGCTTTATTAATTTGATTAATCGCCAGTTCTTATAGATTCAGGAAGTACTCAGAACTTCATTGATATCAAGTTTGCTCAGAATCTGGGAATGTTTGTCTATCCAGGGTCTGGTGCTCAGCGGAGGAAGAGAAAAAGGGCAGGTGATTTATAGCCCCAGAATTTATATCCCCGAATGAAAAGATTTATTAGGCAGGCTAGATACAGG
>JZKD02S1370379.1:0-23744 GCA_000966675.3 Picea glauca
CTTAGTGAATTATTTGATAATTCAAAAGTAGTTTGAATTTAAAACCTAAGTTAATGTCTACAATATATAAGATTTATATCATAATTTAAATAAAAGTGATGAATATTTCTTAAACCAAAACTTAAAAAATAAACGTGAAACAATGAAACTATTATGTACAATTATATTTAAGATAACAAAAAAACTGTTCATAACCTCTATTTGTGCATACAACAAAAACTCTAAAATTCTATTAACCATTTATGTATAAGATACATTACTTTATGTGGTAAATGCCACTTCTACTTATTTTGTTAGGAAATATCATGAGTTTGTTCTTCCATTTTAAATATATTTTACTACAAAATACTTGTATGTACTTCACAAAGTAGGATATATAAATCAAGGTAATGCATAGAAATATTATGTGCACCTCGTCTAAATCAAGGTAATGCATAGAAATATTATGTGCACCTCGTATTACTAGTTAGTATGAAATGCAACCCATGCAACTTTTGGCGATTCTTGACTCTAGATACCACATTGTATACTAGATTTCACAATTTTTTTAATGAACCTACTTATGTTGTCACAATTTCTCCTTATTGTTCTTATATGTAGCAATATATGTGTATGATGAATTTTGTTAAACACTTAGATTATAGGTTCTAATCCTTTGTAGGAAACTCTCTTTATCGTTTTTAAGATTGCTAGTTCTGTTTTTTTTTTATGTATTTGAAGTGAAAGTATGGAGTTTAATGTACCAAACTAAGTTTAATTTGCAACAATATATTTGTTGACAATAAAACACATAAATGATAATTAATACAAACAATTGTAACAACAAAAACAGTGGCACACTAACCTTTATTTTTTATTATCACGCTGCAACAATTACAAAGGGATTCGACTCACAGTTCAAACTTGATGTGCTTGGTATGAATAGAAATTTCCAGAGAGAAATCATGATAGAGTTTTTGTCCCAATAATTTGCTGACCAGAACTACCACGAACCTCCCACAAGAGTCTCGACCGAACACTATGAAAACTCAACCAGCTCAAAATTGTTGCACCCAACCAAGGAAGCTAGCCACAATAGGTAGAGATTCATCCCTCCAACAGAAAATAATGACACCCAATAGAACTCAGCCTCTCTACAAGAAAACTCGACCTCCAATTGAATAAATTGTCCCCAACACAATGAACTCGCCTCTCTCACATCCAACTTATCCAACAAAGAAAAAACTCATCCCTGAATGAGAGATAAGACCCAAAAATAGTAAACTTGACTCTCCTACAAGTAAACTCAACCACCAAGATGAAACATTCAACATTCCACCCAACAAATGCAGCCACAAAACCCAACTTGCCTTACTCAAACAAATTCAACCTCTACCAAAGAAAACTCAAGTGCCAAGTAATGGAAACTCGTCCACAATGAATAAAAATGAAAGATATGAATGATATCCCCTCCATAACCATCTAGGGTGGATGGTATCACCACCAAAACCAATCTTCCTCTCTACGTTTTTTTGTTCCAAGAGCCAAAAGACACAAGAGCTCCTCAATTTCGTTTTTAAAAAATAATAAAGCATAATCAGAGAAGGCGTCATCATTCTTATTTTATTTTGTCATTCACCCTTTTCATGGCCCTTTTAATAAATCGAAGTTACTTTATAAGCTCAAATTTTCATTTAATTACTCAGTGTCACTTTTTAAAAGATTTTGTTTCACCCAATGACATCAAATAATTAACTAATTCCCCATTTTCCATTGACTATAGCCTATGAGAATCACTTAGGCTATTATGTCAACTTGTTGAGCAATCATTTGGAAAGGGAAACTACATTCATCCCTTCTCGAGATTTCTTATCCTCAATCAACTTTAAGTTAGGATGTTGCAAGATCTGGTCAGCTTCCCATGTAGCATCCTCTGCTAGAAAATATCTCCATATCGTTAGGTTTTCTCGAATCACCCTATTTATCATTCTTCTCTCCCTAACCTCTAGAACCTCCTCAAGAAAAAAAACCAAATTCCCCTCCTCATCCAATGGGGGTATCTCTATTAATGAAGTGACATGTTGTCCTAATGCTTCCTTGCAAAAGAAAACATGGAATACATTGTGGATCTTAGTCCCTTATGGAATAATCCATCTCATAATGTACTTTACCAACTTTTTGAATGACTTTGTAGGGACCATAAAATCACGTCTTAAGATTTTTTCCACCACTTTTCTTAAGTGAAGACTATATGTATGGATGTAATCTAAAAGCTAACAATTTCTTCACCTTGAAAGTGTGTTCGCCCATCTTCCTATATGCATAAATATTCAATTGGTTTTGTGCCATCTATTAATTGTCCTTGAAAGACTTTAGGATGTATTCACTCTCCTGTATCAAATCCTTGGCTTTGGTCGGCCTGTTATCCCCAAATTCCAAATCAACGAATGAAGGATCATCATAGGCATATAATTCTCAGAATGGGGTCATACCAATGGACATGTAATAAGTGGTATTATAACAATGTTCTCCCAAATCCAACCACCTAATTCATGCCTTCTTCTTCCCTGACACATAGTTACGTAAATATCCCTCCAACCACTTGTTCATTATCTCTGTATGATCATATGTCTGGGGGTGGTAACTAGTTCTAGTATTCAACTATGTGCCAACCAACCTAAAAATATCCTGCCAAAATCCACTGAGATATATGATATCTCTGTCATAGACAATGTACTTCAAAAACCCATGGAGTCTGAATACATCCCTAAATAATAACTATGCTACATTTGTTGCCTTGTATTATGTTGATGCAGGAGCATCTCCCGAGACAAGCGAGCTAGCGGAGAAGACAAAGGATAGCTGGGCACATGCCAGCACCAATTTTTTGAATTTTCCCTTGAAGCTGATGCACCAAACATAAATGAGGTCATTTAATGAAGGCGCCTTGGTAAAATGTAATCAGACCTTGAGGACCCCACTCTCGTCTGAGATAGACAGAGGCATTTATAGTAGTAAATGTAAGTAGGTAGAATTGAATATTAGATTAGATAGTTCTAGAAGAAAGAGGGAGAACAGATATAGACACCCTCTTTGTGCATTGTAACATAGTTCAAGAAGAGTTAGAAGAATCTAGAGCATAGGAGAGAAGCAGAGAACTGTAGAAGAACACCCATGTACAGATCTTGAATTAATAGAAGAAGTTGATTCAGATTCATGGTTGTTGTGTTATTCTCTGTGTATGTGTGTTGAATGCTATGCTCATGAGTATTTACTTCCTGTTATGAAATTTCTATTATTTTGTGTGTATGATTTCATGTGTTGAGATTGAAATCTGAGAGGAAGTGGAATGAGTTACAATTGTTTCTCTATCTGAGCAAGGATTCCTGCAAGGAGTGCAATTGAATTTGTCCGCAAGAAGTGCGTTGACATAAGGCTCAGATAGTTAGCTCTTGTCCTCATTCACCTAGGAGTGAAATTGGGTTATACGAGCCGTACAAGGAGTGCGCAGGCTAAGGAGAGTCTCAGTTGTGAAACTAAGCGAGGTATTGAAGGACTGCTGCTATAGGTGTGCGCAGGGTCAAGAGAACTCAACACTTAGAAGTGGTTGAGAACTTCCGCAAGGAGTGCGTGCAAAGAACCTCTTTGAGGTTGAAAGTAATTGTGGAAAGCTCAGGAAGGACAGGCCTCTGAGTTGTTGAAGATCAGCATAGATAAGTGAGACTTGAAGTTGCAAGGACGTCGCAGGTTGGCGAGTGGGCGAGCCAGTCTCGCAAGGAGACATTCAGTCAGCCCGTGGATTAAAGGAGGAACGGACGGATGAAATACTTTGAGGAGGTTTCGCGAAATTCCATGGGCCGTTGGATCTCACAGAGGCGCGAGGAGGTTACGACCACATTAGAGTCCAAGTTCGAAAGGCTGGTGAACCGTTGGATCAATAGTTGAAATCCCATCAACCGTTAGATCTGGCAAGATTTACACCGGGGTTAAGCCCTAGTGAGCAGAGGAGAGTCCCTAAAAAGTCATCGGGATATTGAAGTTATCGGAAATTTCAGAAGTGAAGAAATATTGCCTCTTGGAATAACGATCCGCGATATCCCGACAAGATCAGAACCGTCCATCAGTGAGACACGTGTCAGTAGATTCTGAGGAGTCAGATTTCAGAGCATCGGGGATTTCGAAGGAAAGAAACCCTTGCAGTTTGGAATCGCGATACGCGAAATTCTGACAGGAGAAGTGTGTGGGCCACAGTTGGAGCTAGTGGAGGAAAGGTGTCAGGAATCTGGCGAGATTTGGGAAATCGAGAAATCGGAGTTCCTGAGGACAAGGAAGTTGGAACATTACAAGTTCCGAAACCCCGGAGAAATCGGGACCGTTCGTTCTGGGAGGACGCGTGGCAGAGATCTGCGTCATAGGGAAAAGCCCCGACAAGGAGTTATCCATCGGCATTTGGGTTTCATCGGGATATCCGGAATCCCGATGACAAGGTGTTTAGGCACTTTGGTTTCACGAACCGCAAAATCCCGACGAGGAGGAAGGTGTAGTCATGCAGCCAGTTGTCAGCACATCAGGAAAGAGGAGGGCGTCGTAGTGGAAGCTAGCTGTCAGCCTGACGGAGAATCGGGAATCCCACGGGGAAGTGTTTTGCAACATTTGAAACCCCGTAGCCCCGACGGGGTGAGATCTTGGTCACAGGTTAACGGTCATATGAGCCAAGACCTCTAGCCAGGAGGGCTATCGTGAAAAAGGTGAGTCAAGGTTCGGGGAATCGCAAGTCCAGGGGACAATTGTATTTTGACATCGGAAATTATGAAACCCCGATGGGAGTTATAGCTATGGTCGCATAAAGAGAGGTCACGTGGATCAAGCACTTTAGTCTAGAGGGCTAACGGAGGTTGGAAGCGCATCGGGATTTTGAAGTCCAAAACCCCGACGGAAGGAGTATAAGGCTGAGGTCTTATAGAGAGTGTTCGCGTAGACTGAAGGCTTAGCCAGGTGGGGGCTAAGGCAACAAGGGAGCGCATCGGAGATCAGGGATCGATGATCCAAGTTGCCAGAACATCATAGGTGTCAAAATCCCGATAGAGGGAACCCCGATCACAAAGAGGCCAATGTTGATTTCCCGATAGAGCAAAGGGAGATCTCGAGAAGAGTTTCTGTGGGAGAAAAATTTCCCGATAGGGAAATAGAAGAACTTCAAGTTCTTCGGGCTGAGGAAGGAGAATATCCTGTGAGCAGACGTGCCACGTGAAGGTGCGCCTGCGTCAAGTGGTATCAGAGCTTAGAAAATATTCTTTTCTTTCTGTAGCAGAGAAAAAGGAGAATTCACCATGCCGCCAAGGAGAAGGGGTAGACAATCACCCGATCCAGAGGAGGAAAGGAAAATGTCCAGAGAAAGAGGTAGGCAAGTGCAGAATCCAGACGTGGAGAGGAAAATGCGAAATCTTCGTGCCAGAATGGAGGACATGGAGATAAGAGAAAGGCGCAAAGTTGATGTAGGAGATATCAGTGAGTCCGAAAATGAAGATGATGCTGGACATGGAGGAGAATAAATCCCAGTGGAAGATGCAGCAAGTGAACGCTTACTTAAAGATGTTGCAAGAATGAGTACAAAGGTGAAAATGGACGTTCTAGTTTATGAGGGAAATCTGGATGGGGAAGAGCTTCTAGATTGGATTAGAGCTCTAGACACTTACCTCGACTATGAAGATATCGAAGAGGATAAGAAGGCGAGGCATTCCGTCATGAGATTAAAAGGACATGCAGCCTTATGGTGGGATGAACTACAAGATAACAGGCGTTGCCAAGGCAAGTAGAAGATTAAGAGATGGGACAGGATGATTGCAAAGATGAAGGCAAAATTCATTCCCAGGGACTATCAAATTTCTCTGTTTAGGAGGATGCAGAACTTGAGACAGAAGAAGATGACAGTAAAGGAGTATACTGAGGAATTTTATAGACTGAATATCAAGGCAGGTCATCGCAAGAGCAATGACAAAAAAGTGGCCAGGTATATGAATGGCCTGAGATATGAAATTCAGGATGAGATGAGGATGGAAACCATCCGAACGGTGGAGGATTCTTATCAAATGGCTTTGAAAGCTGAAGAGAAGCTGAGCCATAAGCAAGGTTAGCGAGGGCAAGGAAAAAGTCATCCTAGAGGAAAATCAGTTGCCCAGGAAAGAACCCAGAATCCCAGAGACGACTAGAAGAAGCCTTAGACTAGAACCGAGAGAGGTGGAAGTTCACATTGAGGGTGATATGATGAACAAAGAGAACAACATACTGAGCAGAGAGGAGGTTATGCTAATAACAACACTCTTCCTTGTACCAGAGGTAGAGGAAGAGGGAGAGGTGGAGTAATTACATGCTTCACATGTGGAAAGAATGGGCACAGGTCGTTTGAGTGTCAAGAGAAAAAGAAAGAATCTGGAGAGACTCACATCGTCGAGGCACAGAGGTGAGATGTTGAGGCAGAAAAAACTGAAGGTGGAAGATCGCTAGTGATGCGAAAAGTCCTTTTGACACCAGAGAAAGAAGTGGAAAGTTCAGTCCAACGGACCCGACTTTTCAGAACAACTTGCAAGACCAAGGGTTGGGCATGCAAGGTTATCGTGGATAGTGGAAGCATGGATAATATCATTTCAACCGATATGGTAGAGAAGCTGGAGCTAGAGACAACTGATCATCCTAATCCATATAAAGTTTCATGGCTACAGAAGGGACATCAGGTAAATGTCACTAAACAGTGCTTAGTTGACGTTAAAACAGGGGGATATAATGACAAGATTTTATGTGATGTCATTCATATGGATGTTTGTCACCTATTGCTCGGTAGACCATGGAAATATGATAGAAATGTGATTGATGATGGGAGGATGAACACATATACCCTGGAGAAGAATGGGAGAACCCATATGTTGCATCCAATTGAGGATAAGGAGGTGAAGCCGGAAGTAAGCAACACAGTACTTCTCATGAGTGGGAAGGAACTTCTTACAGAAGTTAAGAAGAAGGAGGATCCACAATTCTTTGTGGTCAGAAAACCGAGAATTGTTCTGACTAGCACAAGAGTGGATGATTTGCCAGAAGAAGTTCAGGGACTTCTTGAAGAGTTCACTGATATTATAGTGGATGAAATACCTCGTTCGTTACCACCGATGAGAAGTGTAAGTCATCACATTGATCTCATACCAGGAGCCAGTTTGCCGAACAAAGACGCATACAGATTGACGCCGCGGGAGAATGAAGAGGTTAAGAGACAGGTCTAGGAGTTGTTGGACAAAGGTTTGGTCAGAGAAAGCTTGAGTCCATGTGTTGTTCTGATGGTACTCAGTCCGAAGAAAGACGGAGGCTGGAGGATGTGCACTGATTCAAGAGCCATTAATAAGATAACTATCAGGTATAGAATCCCATTGCCGAGGATGGATGATTTGATGGATTGCTTAAGTGGATAATTTTTTTTTTCAAAGATAGATTTGAAGAGTGTATATCACCAGATTCGCATGAGAGAAGGTGATGAGTGGAAAACAACATTCAAGACAAACGAAGGTTTGTATGAATGGCTTGTCATGCCGTTTGGGTTGACGAATGCACCAAGTACCTTTATGAGGTTAATGAATGAAGTCCTGAAGGAATTCATTGGGAAATTTGTCATCGTGTATCTGGATGACATATTGATTTTCAGTAAGACGAAGGCTGAACATCTAAAGTATTTGGCTATAGTGATGAAGAAGCTACAACAGGAGAAGCTGTTAATAAACATGAAGAAGTCCTTGTTTATGAAGATAGAGCTCATTTATCTGGGTTTTGTTATATCTGCAAATGAGTTGAGGATGGATCCAAATAAGGTAGAAGTGATCAAGAATTGGCCATCAACAAGGAACATATTTGAAGTGAGAAGTTTTCACGGTTTGGCTAGTTTCTACTGAAAATTCATCAGGAATTTCAGTGGAATTAGTGCAACAATGATGGATACAGTGAAGAAAAGACATAAATCTTTTCACTGGACCGAAGAGGATGAGAAGAGTTTCAATTTGTTGAAACAAAAGATTACAGAACAACCAATTCTGGTGTTGCCGAATTTTTGAAAGACATTTAAGGTGAAATGTGATGCAAGCGGGTTTGCTATAGGAGCGATCTTGAGTCAGGAGGACAGACCAATTGCATATTTCAGCGAGAAGATGAATGAGGCAAAGGAGAAGTAGTCATGCAGCCAGCTGTCAGCACGTCAAGAAAGAGGAGGGCGTCGTAGTGGAAGCCAGTTGTTAGCCTGACAGAGAATCAATAATCCCACAAGTAGGTGTTTTGCAACATTTGAAATCCCGTAGCCCTGATGGGGTGAGACCGTGGTCACAGGTTAACGGTCATATTAGCCAAGACCTCTAGCCAGGAGGGCTATCGTGAAAAAGGTGAGTCGGGGTTCGGGGAATCGCAAGTCCAGGGGACAATTGTATTTTGACATCGGAAAGTCCGAAACCCCGATAGGAGTTATAGCTACGGTCGCATAAAGAGAGGCCACGTGGATCAAGCACTTAGTTTATAGGGCTAACGGAGGTTGGAAGCGCATCGGGATTTTGAAGTCCAAAACCCCGACGGAAGGAGTATAAGGCTGAGGTCTTATAGAGAGTGGTCGCGTATATTGAAGGCTTAGCCAGGTGGGGGCTAAGGAAACAAGGGAGCGCATCAGAGATCGGGGATCAGTGATCCAAGTTGCCAGAACATTGCAGGTGTCAAAATCCCGATAGAGGGAACCCCGATCGCAAAGAGGCCAGTGTTGATTTCTCGATAGAGCAAAGGGAGATCTCGAGAAGAGTTTCTGTGGGAGGAAAATTTCCCGATAGGGAAATAGAAGAACTTCAAGTTCTTTGGGCCGAGGAAGGAGAAGATCCTGTGACCGGACATGCCTCATGAAGGTGCGCCTGCGTCATATGTGGATATGGATAAGAAATGTGAAAACTTTGTCAATCAGTTGACTAGAAGATATATGCAATCTTTTCCCTGTACCTTCGATAGACCTATGATGAATTCCATGGACATACTTTCCCACTTTTTCTATGGAATTGGTAAGGGTTGTAATAACCTGACAAGATGAGTTTTCTCTAACTTGTTCTACTAAAAGTCCTACACTCCCTCACTTGTTTCAATACATCATCTTTGAGGGCCTTCCAAGTGAACCTCTCCCTGATCTTCTTGTAAGTCTTAGAGTACCCAAGATGGCCTTCTAGAGGTGCATAATGCATAACCCTCATAATATTATCCTTTAATGTATGTCAAGGGACTACGTATATGATGTCATTATAGTAGATTATGTCATCTAACACTTTGTACATGTCATCATGTACGTTGTGATCCGTCAACTTACAACCAAATTTATTCTTGGAATACTGTACCAAGATATGAGATTTCCAGTCAGCTGAAATCTGTACAACTGAACATATCTAAGGTTTCTTGGAGAGATCATTATCAACCACATTTTTCTTCCCTTTCAGATACTCAATGTCAAAGCCATATGCCTGCAAGTTTTTGACCCAGTTCTGTTGCCTCTCATTTAATTCCTTTTTCCCCCAAGAAGTGTCTGAAACTGTTGTGGTCATTCTTAACCACAAATTTTCCACCTACCAAGTATTGTATGAATTTTTCCAAGGCATGCATGATGGCGAGCATCTCATCATATATGGAATAGAGTTTCTATGAATTCGTGAGTTTCTTGGTATCATATACTATCATATGTATATGTTGCATCAGAACTGTTCCTATGCCCTAAACTGACACATAACACTCAAGAACAAAAGGTTAAGTGAAATCAGGAACTACTAAAACTAGACAAGCGCTCATCACTTCCTTAATCTTGTCAAACGTGGCCTACTTTGTCCACCCAAATTCCCATTTCTTCCTGATATATGTGAGTGGTGCACCCAACTGTGAGAACCCCTTTTCAAAGTGCCGATAAAAGCTTCATATCAAGAAAAATCCACCTAGGTGTGTACCTTTTTTGGGAAATGGCCAATCCAATATGGCTTGGATTTTCTCCCTATCCACATGTACTCCCTTGGCACTAAACACATGACCCAATTATAGGACCTATGTCATGTTTAACTCACAGTTTGAATCCATGGAATACAACGAAAAATCCTCCATGATGCTCAAAATCACATCTAAATGTTCCAAGTGCTCCTCCCTTTTCCTTAAGTGTACAGGGGGGATTAACCTTATTGATCAATATTTTATCACGTTCGTTCATAAAGGGGGTTTCTAAATTGTGAAAAATAGATTCAATGTATTGTAGGTATTGGGGGGGATGCAGGGTATTAGGGGGTTTACAGTTTTTGGGGGGTACGTAAATGGATATCTGATAAAAATACAGGTTTATTTGATCTAAAATATGTATTGCGATGGGGTTCAACAAAAGTAGTTTTGGAGGTATTTATAAATATCTAGTGAAATTAGGGGTATTCTTTGATATCCCACAAACTTTGGTGCTATGGAATAGGTTCATTGAGTAAACACCCCATGGTTGTATATAATAATATCATCAAATAACACCAACAAGAATTTCCACGAATACTTATTGAAAATGTTGTTCATGCAAGACAAAAATGTCATCGATGCATTGGTCAATCCAAATGGCATGACCATGAACTCATAATACTCATAGTGGAACCTGAAAAAAGTCTTATGGACGTCCTACTCTTGGACTCTGATATGATGATATCTGGATAAAAGACAAATCTTCAAAAAATACATTATTCCATGCAACTCATTCAAAATATCATCGATCGTGGGGATAAGGTACATGTTCTTGATTTATTCTTATTAAGAGCCTTATAAACGATGCAGATCCTCATGGTTCCATCCTTCTTATTGACCAACATAACTGAAGAAGAAAAATGAATGGAACTAGGTCTGATATGCCCCATCTCTAATAACTCTTTTATGACCTTCTATATTTCATCTTTAAATTTCTTCGAGTGCGTATAAGGAGTTTTTATTACTATTTTGTCTCTCTCCTACTAACGAGAAAATCCACCCTTTAACTACACCAGGGTTTAAGATGTAGATAGAGAGAATGACCATCTAAAAGTCAATTTATTTTCTACTCTACCCCAAACATACCAAAACGAATGAAAATAAAGCAATAATATAGAATATTTCTAACAATACCTTTTATCCCAACTCTGACGATGATCTCCTCAAGCTTTGTAGTTCCAACGACTGCACATCTCCTCCCAAGGATTACCTACATCCAAAACTAGGAAAAAAAGGACTACACACATGACATTCTATTCACGAGTTAGGGTTAGATATCAAGTTCAATACATAAATCAAAGAAGAAGAAACAAAACATCATAATTTGGGATAGGGAAAAGAGATTATTTTATTCATCAAACAAAGACTAAAACTTACAATATGTATCGGCCACCGTTTTGTGAACCTGGTCTGAGATCCTATTTACAATGCTCTAAGTGCACCTCGAATAGGCCTCTTCTCTCAATATTCTGATCACCTCAAAGGAAGGGAATGGATTGAATGGAAGAAGAAGGGTTTGGTGATGGAATGGTGAGGCAATATCTCACAAAAGGTAGCAAAAGATTGGGCAAGGAGGGGAAGTGAAATTGGGCAGAATTTCACTGTTCTTATGCTTGGATTTGAAATGAGACCCCAACACCTCCTTTTATATGAAAAAATTATGGTTATTTGGTTGGGTGATGAGCCATAGCAGGTGAATTGGTTGGGAAACCTACAATAGCCTGTGAATTTCACCAAATTCGTTACAACTTTTTAATTTTTGCAACTTTTGCAAGCATACATGAGTTGTTTAATGTGTAACAAACATATGTACACAAGCTATCTAGCATGAAAAAAGAATATGTACATGGGCTTTAGTGGTGCATGGAGTGCACATGCTCTAAAAATTGGTTTTTTAAGAAGAGCTCCTTAGTAGTGCTTTGGAAAAATATACAAGTAAGAGGGCCAAGGCCATGTATGCATGGATTGGGAATTTTAGGGATATAACACCTCCTAAAACCCTATAGTATGCTCAAATCCTCTATTAGGTGGTCTCCCTGGAGGTATCTATCCAAAAACCCTATCATTCTTATGCAATTGTGCATGAATATCTACATGATGATGTTGTCTACCTTCTTCCCATTCTTAAGTTGTAATCAAGTATTCTACTACACAAGATATCTCTCTGTGCCTAAAGAGGGCCTCCATCCTTTTGCTTGACACCATCTTAGGGAAACCATTTGACATTCCCGCCACGACAACCTTCTTATCATTTGTTGTATTGAATATAATCTCCATTACCTAGTAATTCATCGAAATTTCCCTTAAAGAATGAATCTATTGAACACCCAAGAATATATTGGTGTCCACAAAATCAACCACATAAAAATAGTTAGTCAAGGTATAGTTTCCCAATGTCACAACCAAACTTAGAACACTTCTCGTGCATATCATATTAAATCCATCAACCACTACCACATTGAGCCCCTTCAAATTCCTTTTTAGCAATGCATCTCTTGGCCACCAACGTTGCATCAATGAAGGTGTGGATTTCTTAAAGGAATGAATGGTCACTAAATGGTTTCCTGGGTTCCCATATTTTTCTACCTTAGGTTGCTCTGATATACACTCATAAAGTTCTTCTATCAAATGTATTGTAGGAGGGTCCTTTTAATTCCTACCTGGTTTCTTAATACATAATTCTTTGACTAACTTAATGTAGATTGGAATATCCTTAATTGATTGTAGCAAGGGAATATTGACACAAATATTCTTCAATTCATTCAAGATTTCAAATTTCGGTCGGGTGGTAGGTTTCAATATTATTAATCTGTCTAGATAAGGAGGGGCTTCGTAATTTCTGAAGGTTCATTTTAGGGAAGGTTGGGTTCTTGGTGCTTAGGAATAATAACATCTCCCCACCTAGTTTCATCCATGGGTTGTTTGGTGGTTTCTTCTTCTTCTTCTTCCTGGATGACTACTGAATGTCTCTGCCTATCTAGAACTTTTCCCGATCTTAGTTGACTCTCTTGTAATGGAACACGAGTAATGACATATGTTGGGAAGGCCTGCATCTCAACATTATGAAGAGGTTGAGTGGGCCTATTATTGGGATTGGGCACTGGTTGTGCTAGTAATAATGTTGGTCTCGGGGAGCTTGCATTATAATATTGTAGTGGTTGTTGTTGTGGAATAGGAGTTAAAGGTGGTGCAACAAAACCCGACATAAGTTGTAGAGTGTTCGGTTGAAACTAAGGAAAAGGATGGTTGGACATAGGGACAAGTGGAGCTTGACGATTTCCTTGATTATGCCCTCCTCTCCATACTTGAAGCCAAGGATGTTGGTACTGAGTAGACCAGTTTTTCCAACTTGGTGAGTTCCACTATTGTTGTTGATAATAGGGTCGAACTTGAGATTGTAAATATGGGTATGTGGGATGGTTCCTAGGATGCCATGGCCTCCTAGGTGCATAAGAGGGATCCCTACTCCTATATATGGCTAACAAACTGGGCAATGATGGAAATTTCTCAGTTGAATGGTACTCTGTGCAGAAGCCACAAATTGAAATTATATCTAATGGGCATTCACTTGAGGAATGCTTCCTCCTACATCTTGGGAAATATATGCTCACTGCTGCATTTTCCTCCTCCTATTTATTTTTAAGATTTAGAGTGTCCAATTGGGAACCTATTGTGCTTAAGATATCTGTTTTGAAATTCTCTAAAAGGTTCTGTATCTCTGCTCTTGTAATACCACCTGAACTAACTAGTTTGAAGTTTCTATTATAAGGGTCCAGAACATTCTTTCATGTTTTAGTTCTACTCCTTGAGTAATTCTTACAAATTTCACATATCTCGGAAAATGGTTTATGAAAGATGTCACCTGATGTCATCAGGTTAAGCATCTTTAGGTATTCTTCTGAAATTCCCTTAAGGAAAAGAGCCATAACTTCATCCTCTGGGAGGTCATGGTATTTTGATTTCTGGGATATATAACCAAATCGTTCCATATAATCCTCGAGGGTCTCATCTTCTAATTGTTGTATTTTGAAAATATCGTTACAAGATTCTTTGTTCTTACATTAGTCTTGGTAATTTTTAAGAAAGATATCTTTCATGGATTCCCAAGACCTAATACTGGAATCTCCCAACCCCATGAACCATCTTAGTGCAGAGTCTTTGAGGGTGACAGGAAATTTTTTTAGTTTCTGGGCCTCCTGTAAGTAGTTGTAGCTTCTACACAAGATGTTGAATTCAAATAGGAAGGTATCTCGATCTTCACTGCTTTTACCATAAAAGGTGGGTAGTGTTGAGAGAGGAATATTTTTCATGTTGACATTTGGGGTGGTGTCCAAAATTGGAAACCCGAAGGTAGTTTCGGTTTGGTTTCCAGCCTCTTCTTCCTCCCCATGTCTTGCACAATTGTGATACCCCTGATCATCCATATTGTTTTAGTTTCTAAAAATAGAGTACCTAGGTGGTTTTATCTTTAAAGAAAACAAGGTTTCCCTCTGATGGAAAGGGCTTCCTATTGATTGGATGTTTGGTACTCTACTCGAGCCGGTTGAGATTATTGGTGCCAAAGTTTCTGTGTCAATTTGAGAGATAATTACGTTGGCTGAACTATCAAACAAAATATTCACCTATTTAGGGTCTATGATATCTTCAAAGTTAGGATCTCCTGGTGGTGGTGTAAAATAAAAGGTTGTATTGTTTGGTTTTGTAGAAGGCTTGAGTGGTCTTGCCTCTTGTTCCACTATTACTGATGCTTCATTTTTTTGTTCTATAGTGCTCCCTGTCTTAGTCTCTTCAGAGACTAATTTATCTCTTTGGGTTGAGTTAGCTCCTATTCTTCAGTATCGATCTGTGGAATATATGAGTGGAACATTCCTTCCCCCAAAAATATCAGAAGGAACCTTGGTTTAAAGGTCCGATTTAGATTTAATGTATCTACCTTTTGGGTCTCTAGGTCTTTTCATGAAAGCAAACAAAAACAAAAAGAAATACTACCATTGGGTTTGGGGGAGCCTGCAATACCAGATTCATAGTTTCTTACCTTTCGCCTTAAAGTTCCCCCGCCACCAATATAATGCTAAGGTTTAGAAGACATCTATTTCCTAACTATTTCCTACCTTGAGACAAATCCCCAACAATGGAGCAAAAAATGGTGGGTGTTCTATATGCACTAAAAACTCTCAATTAAATTGTCAACCCGGGGTAAGTAAAATTAGAGTTGTAGCAGTATATATGCCAAGGTAGTAAGGCTAGAGGTAGTATAGTCGAACTAAGGAAATGGGCCATCTAAGAGCTAATCTACTTAAGCAAATACTACTAATGATCAAACCCTATGAAGAAACTTAAACTATGTATCCTAAGTAAATTTTGAGTAAAGGATCGATGGATAGTCTTAAGAAGAAAAATGAAAACCCTACTTAAAGAAAACTAACTTAATCATGCCAATAAGAAAAAGAAAACTATCTACCTAATAAGCAATAACAACAACAAACTACTTTAATTAACCTACTCAAATTCAATAAGCAACTATCCTATAAAAGCAAGTAAATAAGCAAACAACTACCCTATCAAAGAAAAATAGACAAGCAAGCAACTACGTTATTAAAGCAAGTAAATAGAAAATCAAGCAACTAACTAACCTATGATAACTTCTACAACAAGTAAACTAATTAAGATTACTCAATAAGCAACTAATTAAGATAAGAAACAAGTGAACTCTATTCTTAAATTAAACTTCATAACTACTTCTAATTTATGAAAGGAAATCTATTGAATTGAAAGCCTTATGATAATGAAAGTAATTAACAACTAATATTTATCCTATGATAAACAAACTATTCCTTAATCTACAAAAGCAAAAAGACTATCTATCCTATAAAATCAAGGAAACTATCTTCTAATATATGAAAGCAAGGAAACTATCTTCTTATCTATGAAAGCAAGAAAACTCAAATATAGTGTTGATGGTTATGTCTCCGGTGTCTTATAATATCATGATGGCATTTAAAAATTAACGATAATTCAAGAGGGATAAACTCGATATTGAATTGGATAGAAAATTGAAAAGTATGAATTAGGCTATCCAGTGAAAACTTAGCCATTATAGAAACAACATCAACTATCCTGCATATCCATGTGATTATTCAATCATGCATTAATCATCAACAGTATAAAGACACTATTATAGTAATTTCAATTGCATTCTATACTAACTAAGAAAATTCATACGACACTAAACTGAATAATCAACTTTGAATTGAAATTGCAACTTAGATCTAAGAAATAAATTGCATAAAGTAAACTAAACTAGTCCTATTTTAAAAATTCAAAATGCAAAAGAGGAAATGCTCATAAAGCATAAATTAAATGCTATTTCAACATATGACAAGAAATAAAATGAACAAACTAAATGACAATCTAAATAACAACTAGATAAACAAACTGGAATTGAAAACTAAATACTAATAACTATCCATCCACCAAAGCCCTGTCAAAGAAATCATGAATTAAAAACTCTATTTTAAACTATGTTCTTAAACTCTATTTCATCGTATAAGAAAATCTAATTTATCATTTGGTTATACACAGGATTAGTATCTAAGCTTGCAATATTATCTCCTATCAACTAATAGATCATTGCATATTAACAATAGCCTCCATAATACCTACAAAACTGAACTAAATTAATTCAATTATAAACAACAATTTATACAGTAAAAAAGCATAATGAAAAACTCATGTATAGAAAATGAATAAAATGACAACTACACTATTCAATTCACAAGAAAACTAATTGGATATTCACCCAGACTGTTGGTGGGCCCCCCAACAAGTCGCGTCTACTCTTCAAAGGTGAACCACAAGCTCAACAACATGAATTCAACATTAAAAATCCAAAACACAGTATTTACACAATTCTAGCAAAATGAAAATAGCAAAGCAAAGCTTAGTTGTCTTTTTCTCTCTAACACTCTACTTAACAATTTTCTGACCACTCAGGTGGTATTTATAAGTTTTATAAGTTGAGAGGTCGACCACTGGAAGGGTCGACCTTCTCTAAAAACAAAAAATCGCATTTAATATGCCCTAACTACTGGTGGATTCTATAAATAAGGCGATCCAATAATCGCCCAACATAACAACCCAAATCGAGTTGTTAGAAGCTCAATAGTTGGAGGCCATGAGCACAAGAAAAACCCATGTCTCTGATTTGCCCATCGCTGGCTGCCGATATGATAACCACCAAATCGCCCATAGTTTTTGTGCAGGACAGAGTGTCGGATGGAGTACCGGACTGAGTGCTAGATGGAGTACCAGACAGAGTGCCGGATGCAAAAACAAGCTGCGATTTTTCCCTGTGACGCAAAAAAAGGGAATTAGTTCCCTGTAATCATAAAAACATGCTGATTTAAACTCAAAATTATCAGAAAACATGAATCATGCATACCTGGTGTGAATCATAGCGATTTGACACAAAATCTCTTCAAAAACTCTTCAAAACAGGAAAACGCATATACATATTCGACCAAAAAGGATCTAATTAATGTCATTAAATCAGTCATATCACGGGCCCAACAATTTGATTCATCGCTACTAGACTTTCACTACAAAGAATATAACAATCCAACATTCTCCCAGTTGTTGTTTTCTTTGATGAAACAAGATATTCCTTAAAAAATGATTATAGACCCAAGACAACAATTCCTCTTGCCTCTCTGCACCAAGAGAACTTCACAACACTCACACACTTGGTCAGTGAGTCTGCTTTGTTTTCCAATGTGTCTACTTTCTCCAATAGCACCTTGTTACTTTCCACCATGTCTCTTACGAAATGGAATTGTACATCAATGTTCTTAGTATTTGAATGATAAGAGGGGTTCTTTGCCAAACATATTTCACTTTTACTATTGCAACTTACCTTCATAGCTCTCTTCTCAAACCCAATTCTTGAACACAACCTTTCAAGACATACCTCTTCTTTTCTTTCATGAGTGGTCATAATGTATTCATCTTTTGTTTTCAACAAGGCTATGACCACATGTCACTTACTCATCCAACTTATTGCTCCACCAAACATATTGAAGACATATACATTGGTATACCTTTGTCGATCCATATCTATGGCCTATTCAGCATCGAAAAATCCATGTACATCTAATTTACCACTGTCACCTCCAGGTTTTCCTTGGTAGCATATAGCATAGTCCTTTGTCCCACACAAATACCTAAATACTCTCTTGACGAATGTCGAATTCTCCTTTATAGGTGTCGACATGTACCTTCCCAACACTCCCATTGTATGGGAAATGTTTGGTCGAGTGTAGACCATTGCATACATTAGACTACCAACCACACTTTCATAGGGAACATGTGCCATGTCCTATAATTATTCATGTGTCTTTGGAAACTGTTTAGTAGTAATCCTTACTCCCACATGAATTGTCACCTTCACTGGTTTGCAATCCTTCATGTTGAATCATTTCAGAATTGTTTCAATATACTTCTTATGATTCAACTATATCTTTCTAGAGGCTAGGTCTCTCTTAATATCCATTCCAAGAATGAAGTTATATGTGCCAAGATCCTTCATGTCGAACTTAGAGGATAACTTCTTCTTTACCTCCTTTATTTTGTCCATGCTATTTCCAATCAACAATATGTCATCAACATACAAAGTTACATATATGAAATGTACACCTTTTTCCTTGGAATATATGCAATGGTCATCTTTGCTTCTCACAAATCCTAAACAAAGGATGTATGTGTCAATATTTTGGCACCACATCCTTGGTGATTTCTTTATACCATAAAGGGATATTTTGAGTTTGCACACCAACTCTTTCTTTCCCTTTACTACAAATCCTTCAAGCTCTTTCATGTAGATTTATTCTTCTAGGTCCCCATGTAGAAACATTGTCTTCACCTCCATCTTTTTTATCTCTAGATCGAATGTTGCAACTAGAGACATTAGTACTCTAATGGAAGTTATTTTTGCAATAGAGGAAAAAATATCACCGAAGTCGACTCCCTTGAGTTGGGACTATCCTTTTGCTACCAGTTGAGATTTGAACTTCTTGACTTGTCCTACAACATTCATATTCTTCTTGAACACCTATTTTTTGCTGACGAGATTTATTCCACTACATAACTGGACTAAATCCCATTTCTCATTCTTGTACAAGGATTCTATATCTTTGACCATGGTGTCCTTTGAGAGTTTACCCTTTGTTGAGTCGACTGCCTCACCGACCGACTTTGGCTCATCATTGATGGAAGTTAACATTAATGTGGAATAGAAGTCAAGTGGACTATACCTTTCAAATGGTTTTCTTGATCTTTCTGACCTGCTTATCACCGAAGTGAATTGTTCCACCTATTCCTCAGATTCAGTTGACTCATATGAATCATCTTCTTCATTCTTTAGTTCAATCCGCATTGTATCAGGATTATTCTTGTTCTGAACAACTTCCTCCAACTCAGAATTACCTCCGACTTCTTGGAATACCACATATTGACTGTACACTATTCTGCTTGATGCAGGATCCCATAGATTATATCATTTTATGCCTTCTCTGTATCCAATGAAAATACATTTGATTTCCTTCTTTTACAACTTGCTCCTCTTTTCCTTGGGAACATGCACAAATTCATCAAAACCAATCATTTTGAGATGTGCCACCAAAGGATTCTTACCCAACCATACCTCATTTGGAGTCATGTTGACTAGTGTTTATGAAGGAGATATATTCACTAGATATCTTGCAGTCTTGATTGTCTCTGCCTAGAATTCTTGTGCGAGCCCAACACCACTAAGCACACTCCTTGCCTTATCCATTAACTTTCTATTCATTCTCTCGGGAAATCCATTTTGTTGTGGGGTATATGGTGTGGTATTTTGGCATTCTATGCACACTGATTACATAAATGATCAAATTCATTTCCAAAAAATTCACCATCATTGTCAGTCCTCAACACTTTAATCCTCTTCTATATCTATTTTTCCATAAGATCTTTGAACTCCTTGAATCTCTCGAAAACCTATGATTTCTTCCTCAGGAAATTTATCCATGTCTTCCTAGAAGAATCATCTACGAAGGAGACATAATAGAGGGATACACCAAGTGAAGGCACTGTAACCGAACCAAACACATCATTATGAGCTAGTTCTAGAATCCCATTTTCCCTTTTCGCTCCAGATGATAACCTCATCCGAATTTGTTTCCCATATATGCAATGTTCACAAAATTTGGTTTATAAACCACATTCAGGAAAACCTTCAACAATAGCGTTTCTTTGCATAGCTCGAAGTCTTTTTTCCCCAATGTGTCTCAACCTCTCCTATCATAGCCTGGTTGGGTTGACTTCATCATGTCTTGTCGAGTCGATTTGAACTAACTTAGATCGAGTTGAGTTGATTTGTATCAACATCAAGTCAAGTCGATTCATATTCCATTTGATTTCAGGAGCAATGATGTTGTTACATCCAGTTCATTCGACATTCCCTAATATCTTGAACATGATACCAATCTAAACTCCTCTCATTAAGACCATCACACCTCTGACCATATTGAACGAATCCTTCTGAAATAGAGTATGCACACCCGCATCACTCATCTTCCTGACAAATATGTGTTTTCTTTCCAAATCTGAAATGTGTAGCACACCTGGAAAGGTTCTTTTCCTCCCATTTTGCAGTGTCATTCAAACTCTTCCTCGTCCGACAATTTTGGTTGTCGATTCGTCGCCCAAGAACAAATCACCCCCATCATATTTTTCATATTCATAGAACCATTCTTTATGTGGTTTCATATGATAGGATTATCCTAAGTCGATCAACCAAACATCTTGATCCAACTGTGTACTGGTCAACGTCGTGTACACACCATCTCCCTTGTCCGAGGTCATATTTCTCTCACTCGAATGCTTCTCGTCAGATTTGACACTGAATTATGTTACCTTTGACTTACAATCCTTTTTATAGTGCCCATCGTTACCGCATTTACAACATCTTCACGATACCTAAACCAAGTTGGACATAAAAATTTTATCGAAGAATCTGCCTTTATCTCTGTTTACCGATTGACCTCTCACTTCCAGAGCATCTTTGGTCAATCCTTCCATGTTATTTCTTCTCATTTCTTCCAACAACAAAGAACCAACCACGTCATCTAGCGTTAGTGTGGTTGTATGACTCCCAATAACCATGACTAAGTTATCCCAACAACCTAGAAAAGAACATAATAGGATAATACACTTCTCCTCATCAGATATCTTTATTTTCACAGATGATAACTGGCTTAACACGATGTTAAACTCATTTAAATTCTCAGTCATGGAACTTCCATCACTCATCCTCAAAATATACAATTTCTTCCTAGGAAAAAACTTATTTACTAGAGATTTCGATTGGTATAAGATTCTCAACTTGTCCCACAGTTTCTTGGCCGAATCTTCACCTGATACATTCAATGACACTGAATCTGTAAGAAAAAGATGAATCCTACTTTCTTTTTTTTCAAGTTTCTCCCATTCTTCAGTCGACATGTCTGTCAGCTGGGTACCTAGATAGATAATTTTCCATTGTTCTCGATCTACAAGAAGATATTCCAATTTAAGCTTCCAAAGATAAAAATTCTAGCGATTGAATCTTTCTATCTCTATTCTGGAACTTCTCGTCATTCTTTACCGCAATATTTAAAACAAATTGTGACTTACAGTTCTTACTATACCTAGGGTTTAGTTCTTAGATTCAATAGTTTTAGATCAAGATTTGATATACTCACCAAAGAATTACACCGCTATGATAACTCACTTGCTAGGGAAGACCTAAGATTTGATACCACATGTCAGAAAATCCATACCACTTCCACACTAATCCTAGTAGAAGAAAAGAATAATTTAATCAAGAAATAAAATGACACAAGAAATCACACAGTACACCGAGATTTTACTCTGGAAACCCTTAACAAGGAAAACAATCATTCCTTTGAGCAATTTTTTTTTTCTTATTCGTTCAGAATAAAAGGTTACATGTCTAACCTTGGTCCACACCTAATACACAATCGACATCATACCCTCTTGTAAAGGAAAGAACAATCATGTATCTAATTCGGCCTACATATGCATGACCACCAACCTACGATTTACACAAGCAATAACATACTTTTCATTATCCTTTATAGCTTTACAAAATGCCTCTTTATAGGATTTACAACAGGAAAATCCCTAAGTATTGGCTCCCAAAAATGGTTACATATCCATGCATATCATTGGATACAAATCTCACAAATCTTGGGATTCTATTACAGTGGAATCCAAGTCAGGTTTACCAATTTGCCTCCATTTTGTCTCTAGTCGTTCGTCGCACGCCCAAACTTCGACCCCTTTTTGGTTGACTTGTCATTGATATCTTCAAATTTGACTTTACCTAGTTGAATCCCTCTACCTTCGACTTGCTTTCGATCTACCTCAACTTAGACTTGTTGTCGATCCACCTTCACTTCTACTTTCTATAGATGTTTTTGATCTACTTTGACTTCAACCGTCAGTTGATTCACCTCGACTAGACTTTCTCTACAAATTATATACCAACTCAACATAATATAACAACCCAATTCTCTTTGAAAATGAAGCAAACTTTATTCCTTCTCAACTCATTGTGGGTTTCCTCGTCCATCTTCTCCTTTCCAGTCCACTCTTTCTGAAAATGTTTCTTTTCTTTATTCTTTTGGGGAATGAAAGGCTTGGAGATTTTTTTTGTCTTCTAGACCCCATCCTCCATGTCCCGTGTACTGATAATGACATCCTTCAGAGTCTTGGGTTTGAAGGATTTCACCCAATTGTAAACAACATAACTAGCCTATGCTCGAATATATATGTCTCCATGACTAAAAGCCTCTTGAAATTTGTAATATAAGCATCTGGTGTCCCAACTTGTCTGAGTTGTTCCAACTATCTCAAATGAAGTTCCAGATCCTTTTTGTCAAATCACTCCATCGAATTCTATGTGAAGTCCAGATAGGAAGTAGTGATGGCATGTGACATAGTGACCAATCTATGGTACCACCCCCCATGGGCCTCTCCATGCAAGGGAATGGTAGTGAATTTAATTGCTTCTTCCTCCTTCATAGGGTTGAGATGGAAGTATGTGTCCATCTTCTGATCCCATCCTCTAGCTGTGCACTTGTTTGAAGCATCAAAGGAAAGAATGGATAACTTTCCAACCTGTTCATTTAAGTTTCTGTGGTGAAAATTATGTTCAGAATTTGTCGGAAAATCCACAGTGTTGATGACATCTTGTCGTCGACGTTTCGGATCCATAGCAGGATCCATCATCAGGACAAAAAATCCTGAGAAAAATAGTAAGAGAAGAGCCTTTATTAAATAGTGATGAGGCAGGTGAAGGAGATACGTTTGGCTGAGTGAAACCCTTGTTTTAGGAGAAAATTAGGGATGACCAGAGGTTTTGGTAAAAATAATATTAATTTTATGTTGATTAAGGGCTAGATTAAGGTTAAATTAGTGATGAAACCCTAGAATTGAGGGAGTTCATAAAATCTTAAGTTAATGTTAGTTTTTTGTCAATATTAACGCTATGCTAATTGTAGGTTAAGATAAAGAAGTAAAGCCTAGGTTTGAGGGAAATAATATTAGTCTTAAGTTGGTTTAATTATAAGCTAATTTTAGGTTTAAATTATTAATAATTAAATAAGGTTCATAAAATATGCTAGAATTAGGTTCAA
>JZKD02S1370379.1:26695-48719 GCA_000966675.3 Picea glauca
AATATTTATCAAAAAAATACACATTTTATAGCCATATATCATAAAAAACCTATACATTTTGGTACATATTCCTTAAAATAACATGTCAAATAAAGCATCTTTATGGACATAATTGAACAAAAAAAGTCTAAATGTTATAAAAAATTATCATTTTATTTCATGTTTTTATACATTTGAAGTAAAAAAATGACAACATTTAATAAAATTTCCCAATGTATAGTGATTCACATACAATTAAAACAAAAAAAATAACAATAAAAATATTCATCACAAAACAAAAATAGATACATCTTTATTCTTATTTTGAAATATGAAAGTCAAATCATTACAATTATAACTCATCAAAAATTTGCAAAATTGAGCATCGTCTTCAAAGACATATTTATTCTAATCAACAATATCATATATCCCAAATTCATCATTCTCAACAGACATATTATCATCTTCTTCGATGTCATTTTGTGTTTCGATTGTGTCATTTTGTTCTTCCATTGGTTCTTTGATATCTACAAGTTCTCTGAAGTGATCCTTTCCAATCATTCCTCTTAATGGTCCTTGAGGTTCCTTTGATAATTTTGCCACCTTTGATTCACTAAAATCTCCTTTCCTCAAGCCAACTTCTTGCATTTCATCTGGAAGAGCTGGAATAGCATTAATTCTTTGTTGAATAAAACTTCACTGCATTGGGTCACTTTCAATGGCTATGCAATTCCTTCCTTTCTTTAGGCAACACACTAATGTTGTACCTAATCACCAAATACAAAATAAATAATGAAGTTAGATACTATAAAAAGTCAAATTAAAAATAATCTAAGATTGAAGTATGATTTCATAAATATTAGATCATAATTCTTACCTAAACCCGAGAACAAATCCAAAACCCAATCTCCTTCATTTGAAAATTTATCTATAAAATAATTAATTAATGCGTGTGGTTTTTGATAAATGTTAACCATCTCTCCTTTCAAACATTTTTCCTCATATGTTATCTTTCTAAGCACAGCATTGTATATCAATATACTACTAGGAGTCTCTCCATCATTTACATCAACAAGAATAGAATTATAAGAATCATGTTTTGTCCAGGTTGCAAGATGTATACTGTCAAAATCATGTTTAAATGCTTCTTTCTTGGGGTTCTGAATATTTGGCTTGTGCCTGTAACATAAATAAGTGAAAATTCAATTAACTTGTGAATTAATAAAATTGTTTTATAATCTTAATTGATAAACATACACTTTCAATATCTTACCAAATAAACTGCCTCCTTTCTTTTCTTTCCCCTTGAAGCTTGATCGTATTAATCCTTGTTGTGTGTCTGAATGAAATACTAGAAATCTCCAAAATGGTGATGTTGCAACTTCTGTAAATCCCATAACCACTTTATTGAAATCTTGGTAAGTATAAGGATCAGTATCATATTCAATGTTTGGGATATTATAACCATGAGGGATATCCACAATAACTAGGGAGTATTATTTTTTAGGAACAATACTTGCAAGTTTTTCACAATCACCTAATATCACTTTATATTGAACAATGTCAAGCCCATTCCAAATGTAGTGATGAAGGGTGTCATCAAGTTGAACATTTTGAACACGTCTCCTTCTTTCTGTTTCAAACTTGGATTTTTGAATAAAACTTTTTAAAGTTTCAGGTACTTCATTTGCATTCTTCTTTGGGATCTTTAATGAAGCAAACAAACATATATTTATATATATATATATAACTATTAAATATAAATAAATTAACTTTCAAACAAATAATATGAATGTAATAAATCAACATACCTTTTTGAATGCAACAAAAAAATGTTTCAATACTGCTGAAGACCTTGAATCTGGATAGTTGAGTTTAACATCATCCCAACTTTCTTCATTCAACATATTGATCATTTTCTCTTGTATTTTCATATACAATTTGTGACTAAATAAAACAAAAATAATGTTAAACTAATATTAAACTGAACAAATTAATTATCTTGTCCTAACATAAATAAAAATAACTCAACATACTTACTTTTAAAATTCATCACCCATTTTTTCCATTGAAAATTCTCCCGACCTAACACATGATAATATACTTATGATAAGTTTATCATCCTTCATTCCTTGTACTGATATCCAAGGTGTTATAGTCATATCATCAGGAAGATTTCTTATGTCAGGACCTATCTTACTTGTGCCACATATCAATGGTTTAGCCTTCATAACTCTCTAATTTTTTATATCAACACTTTCCCATAGGCTGAAGATATCATCTATCAAATCTCATACATGTCAAGTTCTAAATCCCAATTGAAAATAGTTATCCACAACTCTAAATATTTCACTTCCTTTGTGATATTTTTCTTTTGTATTTTCATCATCAAGTGGGAATCCTATTTCCATACAACATTGCTTCAGAAACTTTACATCAACATTTGATCTCTCCCCGTGGCATTTTTCAGAAAATTCATTGTGGATAAATCTCACCCTTTGAATGAAGTTCATAGACATTCTGTACTCATTGTTTGTGTTATGATCCCATGCCAATAATTTTCCTTCTGAATCTGTTAAACCGACATAAATTATGCATTTGACTGTCTCAAAAAGAGGATTATTGGGATATTCTTGCATAAATTCTCTTCTAGCCTTTGCAGAATGATTTCCTCGAATCACATAATATTTGTAATCAAACATTTTGATCTATCAAATTCTTCCCTCGTAGGAACTTCCATTGGGTCAACAAGAACTAGGTAGTCAACCACATGTGCATATGGATTGTATATAATCAATGCTTTCAAATTGTGAATATGCAAGTGATGTGGTTTTCTAATTTGATATTTTTCCTGCCCTTCTGTGTGTTTATAAAGTTGTTTCACATTCAACTGAAGTGTGTGGCCATCATCAACTAAGTTTGTCGTCCTCATTCTATTTCGATTGGCATTCTGTGTTGTTTTCATAATACCATCCTCTAGATCAACACCTGGTGTTATTATTTCTCTGCTACCTTTAGAACTTTCACTATAATACTCTGAGCTAACAATGGCTTCTTGAACATTATCAACATTTGTTCTCTTCCTCTTATGATTTAAATGTGTTTCATATAAATCAATGATTTCTTTATAATCAATAGGAATATAGTCATCATTAACCATCAATCTTTTGTGTTTATCTTGTTTATTATTTTTGCGAGGAGTTATAACCTCATTGGGATTAATCTCAACAAAATATTCATTTGAAGTTTCCTCATTTTCAAATTTAACCCTTTTAGGATTTCTAGAATGATGATTTTTCTTTCTTCTTTCATGTTATTCTCTGTCTACTCTTGTAGGTTCAACCTGCATTACTTTTTGTTTCTTTTTCCTTCCTTCTTGTGCCTTTTCAATATCAAAAGTGTTGATGAAATCCATGATATGATTGTCTGTAGAGTAAATCCCCACTAACATATGTGAAATTTGTTTAGCAAAATCCTGTAAAATTAAAATATAACATTTTCATGTTAAATAAAATTAAAACGTTACCATGATACTAAAAATAATAAACAACACAAAAATAGAAATAAAAAACTTACACTGCCTTTCTCAATGTCATCAACGATGGATGCACATAATTTTTAAAAACATTCATTCTTGTTATAATTGCTCAATTTGAAACAATATCTAAACTTGATATAAGTTCTTCCTTGTTTGAAAAGTGCATAAACAATATATGTGGTTGGAACCAAACATATATCTCGTAACACACCAAGTGTCTAATAATTTCCTTGCACATGTTCTGATTCAACACAATACAAATATATATGATCTCCATTGTTTTCTTGCTTCTCTTTAACAAACCAAGAGTATTCTTGTTTGTTTTCACCTTCCACAGATTTCCACTCTCTAACATTCTTCATTTCCTTTGATAGATCAGGTGTTAAGCTATCATTTTGTTGCCTAACATTGATGGAGGTCCCAGTTGAATTTTTTGATGCCATCATTGCAGGTCGTGATCCAGATATATTGATAGATAATACTTTTCCTGACATTTTCCTATATTAAGATGAAAAAATAAATTAGGCCTTTCACATTATAATCAACTAAAAAACACAAAATTGATTATAAAAACTAATTTAAAAAAAGATTAAATTTTTTTAATCTATATGTAAAAAAAATTCAATTCATATAATTATTGGGCTTAATAATTATTTTTATAGATGGAGTGATGTTGTACATATAACACATGTGTTATATGTTATAACATATAACACATATGTTAAATGTTAAATGTATACCATATGTGTTATACGTTATAACATATAACAATATGTTATATGTTACGGGTATCGTGCTACCCGCCACAACCAATCCCCGAGTGCGCCCAAGGCTTGGACGTGGGGGCTAGCACGATGCCCATAACATATAACATAATGTAATATGTTATATGCTATAACATATAACAATATGTTATATGTTATAACATATAACATAAGTGTTATATGTTATAACATATAACACGTATGTTATATGTTCAACATATAACACATATGTTATATGTTAAACGTATAAGACATATGTTATACGTTTAACATAAAACATATGTGTTATATGTTAAACGTTTAACATATGTGTTATATGTTAAACGTATAACACACATGTTATATGTTTAACATATAACATATGTGTTATATGTTATAACATATAACATATAACATTTGTGTTATATGTTATAACATATAACACATGTGTTATATGTACGACATCGTTCCATCCCCCATAAAAACCATAAAAAAATCTAAAAAAAATTAAAAAATATACCTAAATTTCACCTTTTTTGCATTTATTTAAAAAAAAAACTTATGGATTTTGTTAAGATTTTCTGACAAAAGTCTCAAATGTTTTAAAAAGTTGGGTATTTTTTAGAAAAAAGTAGAAAACATCTATGTTTTTTAGAAAAAAGTAGAAAACATGTAAGAATTTAACAAAAACCTAACCTTTGAAATGCTAAATTCTCCTCGGATGTCTTCTCATTGTTTTAGCTTGCTCCAAATCCTAAAACAAATACTACCCAAGATATAACACAATATAAAAAGATAAAACAAGATTGTGTATATATAACACAAATGATATAAATTATTGTTAGTATAACAAATGTGGGATAAATAAAAATTAGGTATATTGTCTACATATATACCTAAAATTGTACGGATCATCAATAAGTTTAATAAATGTGGGATAAATAACTAAACATGATAAATATTGTATTTAACATGTAAATAGCTAAAAGAGTAAAAATTGTTTTTAAATTTTAAGGGAAAATAAGCGAAAAAAAAATTGGGGGGGAAATTTGGAGGGGAAAATTTGAGGCGAAAGTTTTGGAGGGAATATTTTGGAGTGAAATTTTGGAGAATATTTTGGGGAGGAATTTTTTGAGGGAAATTATATTTTGGGAGGGGCGGGACGAGGGGGGGTTAGAGGGAAAAGATCATTATGCATGTTATAATAGTGTCATATGGAGGGTGATAATTTCTTTCATTCTATGTTCTTAGAGAGAAGGGATGGCTTCATCAAATAAATAAAATTTTATTTCTGAGACATTAGCAAATTCTTCGCATACCTCTTCTGTTGGGACTAGGAAATGCCATAGGAATGTTTGTAATGCAAATAAGGCGTCGTATTTTTCAGATAGTCATAATTTTGATCACGGTGCAAGCAATTTTATTCAACATGTTCCTCATTAAAATCCTAAATCAAAGGACTTTGAAGGCACCAATGATGAAGATGAGGAATATGATGGTGATAAATCTAGTCAATAGTTTAATAGTAATGAAAATAATCAAAATGTAGGTCAAAGTGGAGACTATGATCAATGTTTAAATGATTGGGATGAAAATTTTCCTCCAAGTGAGGAGTTTGAACGTATCGATGAAGATTTCCAAGGCACCAATGAAAATGATGGAGAAATCCCCTCAAGTGGAAATTTTAAAAGCACTGAAGATGATTATGACAATGGTTGACACTTTTTCTCGAGTGGAGAATTTAAAGACAACAATGTTGATGATTATGAATTTCCTCCTAGTGAGCATTTTTAAGGTACTGATGAAGAGTTTCCTCCAAGTGAGGATTTCCAAGGTAAGAATGAGGATGAAGAAGAATTTACCCCAAGTGGGGATTTTAAAAGTAAACGATTATGGAAATGTTGGACAGTCTTTCTCGAATGAGGAATTTAAAAGAAGCAATGTTGGTGCTGATGATTTCCCTCAAAGTGAGGATTTTGAGGGTACCGATGAGGATAATGAAGATTTTCCTCCAAGTGAGGATTTTGAAGCTAGTAATGAGGATGATGAATAATATTTTTCAAGTGGCGAGTTTCAAAGTAGCGAAGATGATTACGCCATTGGTGGTCACTCTTTCCCGAGTGATAAATTAAAAAGAAACAATGTTGAAGTTTATTTTTCTCCAAGTGAGTATTTTGAAGGTTTTCAAGGCACTAAGCAAGATGGTGAAAATTTTCAATCAAGTGGGGATTTTGAAAGCAATGAAGATGATTATGTCAATAGTGGACACAATGCTGATTATTATTTTCCTCCAAATGATTATGTTGATGATGATGTTCTCAAACATTCAGTTGCAACAAATGAAGGTGATCAACATTCTCTAGTTCAGTCTCCTGACAATGTTTTGCTTGATACTCCTTGTGGTGATAAGGAAAATTCTTCTAGTGAGGATGATGAAATAGTGGAGACATTGCAAATAAAAATTGTGTCTATGACCAATATTAGACCTTTTTATATCAATCCAAATCATTCTAGTTATACAAGGTCTAGGAAATAATTTCTCACTAAATCAATTTCCATAAAAGAATTGATTTCAAGTGAATGTTTTCAAAAGAATTGTTTGAAAAGAATGGACTACATGTATGCCTTGAATAAAAGGAAGACATATTTGTCAATTAATAAGAGCATGCAAAATTTATATTTGATGGGGTGAATGATATCCACCAATATAGTATATGATTATTGCATTGAGAATATTTTACTTTGCAGAAAGACTTTAAAAAAAAATCACTCAATTGTTAATCTTCGTCTATCAAGAATCCAGACAGGGTTGGAAAAATATCCGTCATTTTATTCAAATGTACATCATGGACAAGGGGGTGGACCATTCACAAACACTTCAGTGTCATCGATGTGTGATTTCTTTTCCAAACATGGAGAGTGTATGCCAGATACAGACACAATACATATTCCTAATAATTTTTCAAGGAGGGAAATATACAACTTGTACAAAGGATATATTGAAGGTGTTGAAGGAAACGATAATTTTATTACATATGCATATTTTACAAGAATATGGAAGAAACAATCCAATAATGTCCATATTCCTAAGAAGTCAAGGATGGGGATTTGTAGTATATGTGCTACACTTAAATCAAGAAGAGATAAATATGAAGGGGTAGAAAGAGGTATGTATTTATTATTATTATTATTATTTAAATTGAATAGTTATCGACTATGAAAACATACGATCAATATTTCCATTCTATGTCATGTACAGATTCCATAATCAAAGCACTTCAAGAAAATCGAAATCAAGAATCAAGTAAAATAAAAAAGTTGTACAAACATCAAAAGAAGTGTTATGATGCTCCAAACAAATATTTAGGTATGATAATTGAGGGCATGGACCAGAAGAAAAAACTTCTACCACATTTTGTCCATACACCCAAAAATTTACAGGAAGATAATTTCATTCAGTTTCACTTGGTTGGTTGTATGGTTTTCAATAGAAAAAAGTGTCCAAGAGTTTACTTCACAGCTCCAAGTATTCATAATGATGCAAATCTGACCATCACCATAATTCATCATGTGCTCACTCACAGGCTGGAAATCTTTCTCAATTTCTCTATCTACAGTTGGACAACACTAGTCATGGAAATAAAAATCAAATTGTGTTTGGATATCTAAGCATGATTGTTGAAATGAGAATATTTCAAAAGGTGAAATTTGGTTTCCTTCTTGTTGGACACACTCATGATCATATTGATCAAATGTTCAGTCGTTTTTCAGTAACATTAAAGAGGAAAAATGTTGGAAGTCTACCATCATTGATTGAATGTATCAAGAAAGAATACATTCTATAGCTCGTTTTTCATATATTATAAGAAATTGTTGACATGTGAAGATTTATTCAGGGATCACATCGTGAAGAAAAATGTATTGAGGAGTTTAATGGCATTAGCTTCCAACATCAATTTTGTTTCAAAAAAAATGATGGGAAAACACTTATATGGGGAAAGCAGTATTCAACTACTACAGAATGGGGGCCTTCATCAGGTTTATCATTTTTGAAGTACATTCCAGATCATCCAATTTTTTCATCAAAGTTATTATTTTTACAATCATTTGTTGAAATCCATAATGCATGAAGGTGTAATAGAGATGTAGATTATTCTGAATGTCTGGAAGAAATTAAAAATTCCATTAATGATACATATGAGTATTTTGATGTTGTTGATTCTGTTTGGTGGGATTATTTTTTCAATAGTCAAAGTGACATAATTTCAAGCTCAACAAATGAAGATACAATGTTGAGGAATCCATTTCATTGGCCACCAAATATGCCAAACGAATCTGAAGTAACAAACATTGTTGAAGTTCAATAATATCAAGGTGTTGTTGAGATTACACAAGCAGAGGAAAGAGAAATGTATATTGGTTTGTGAAGGCCATGTGCACAACGTGAAGCCATGGAATACCTTTACAGGGGTTCAGTACAAGATATTACAGAGGGTAGCATGATTGTAGTTTTAGTGACTAAAGATCCACATGGTTATCCATTCTTGATAGGAAAGGTTATAAATATTGAGAAAAAAAATGATGATGTTATTGCAATTGAAGTGAACTGGTATACAACAAGTACACACCCATTCAATTGTGTGTACAAGAAAAAGATGGTGGTTGGGAAACACATCAATATAAAGAGAAAAAGAAAGGGTCAAAATACAACTCGTCATCGCACTGACCTCTTAAAATTAGATGATATTAACATACTTGTTTATGACTTCAATTTGAAAAAGAGAGGAACTCTTCTCTCCAAGACAACAAATATTATCAAGAGGTTGCAGCCGCAAGAAATAAATGCAAGATGGGAGTCTCTTGAACCTAGTCGTAGATCTAAAAGACATTTTACATATGAAATGTTGGGCATGCATGTAGACTCAGATGGTGCATTCATCGACAATAAAGAAGAGTATGGATCATCTAAATATTCATCAAAACATTCATCTGAAGACAATGTAGACTCTAATGGTATTTCATAAACCAAGAGTCAATTTGAATAAGTGTATGGAACATTTTATGAATTTTTGATCCATATGTTGTTTGTGTGGTAACTAAAAAAGAGCATTGAACCTACATATGATCTTACATGAAGTTATGAATCTTTTGTTATGTTTTATGAATGATACGTTTTTTTATTATGGATAATATAATAAAATTTCTTAGCTCATATGTTTTGAATATGGTCAATATAACAATACTTTTAAGAAATTATTTATGTTTCACTCAATGTAACTTGTATTTACTTTTTTATTATTAAAAGTAAAAAATTATTAAAAGGTGACGTTGAATTTTTAAAGTATGTTGTGATATTTTCATGGCATTATGTATTACCTTTTGCTTTGAGTGATAATAACATTTAAAAAGTAAACATTTAAGGGCTGATTTTATGATTTTGTTTACAGTAATAATGAGTTCGTTTACCACATTATAAAAATGTGTTATTTTCATACCCCAATTTTAGAATGGGTGCTACCGGTAGCAGTAATTTTCAATTTGATGGTTGATTTTGAAGTTTTGGTTTTAATGGGTGATAAAAATACGATTTCAAATGATCTCAAAATTTAATGTTTTGAAAAGAAAAAAAAATTCAAAAACATCTTATTTGTTTTTAGGTGCTAATTTGAAGGTTTTTCTGAGCTACTATCTATGTTTTGAAGGCCATGTTTGAAAAATGTTGTAATTTTGACCCCGTTTTAAAAAATGGTGCTACCGGTTGCACCACTTTTTGATTTTGGGGTTGATTTTGATGTTTTTTATGCAAAAATATGGGGTCTTTGGGCCAGAGTTCTCGTTTTGAGGTCACCGTTTTCATTAAGTTGGTAACTATGTTCATTGTTACCCACATGGTTTTGATTTTCTTGAGTATTGTAAATTAACTGTGTCATGAGTTGTACCAGTTGTTGTTTCCCCATGGATAAATAATTTAGGATATGCATGGCAGTGTCTTCAGGTATCTCATTGTTGTCCCCCAAGTCTTGATCTTCCTTTTCTTTTGGTTAATCCTCTTCTTTGTGAAATATTTTTCTAATCATCTATAACTTCTTCTCCTATATGTAATGTGTTTTTCATCCCCTGGAATCATGAAAGTACCATGTAATGTACAGGATGGAAGGAAAAAGCAACTCTAATACCACTATAGAGAACCCACCTACTGCTATCACAATTTTCCTTACTGTTGTAGTAATATATGTGTATTTCTGAGTGATGACTTTCATCAAACACTTAGGTTGTAGGTTCTAATCCTTTGTAGGACACTCTATTTATTATTTTTATGACTATTAGTTGTGTTTCTTATGTATTTGAAGTGTAAGCATGGAGTTTAATGTACCAAATAGAGTTTAATTTTCAACAATATATTTGTTGATGATATAGTAAACAAATGATAACTAATACAAAAAATGTAACAAAAATAAAATGACACACTTTTCTTTATTTATTATTATGAGGTTGTAGCAATTACAAAGGGATTTGAATCACAGTTCAGACTTGACGTACTTGTTGTGAATAACATTGTCCATAGAGAAATGGTGATAGAGTTGTTGTCCCAATACTTTCCTGACCAGAACTATCGTGAACCTCCCACAAGAGTCTTGATCGTGTACTACAAAACTCAACCAAATTAGAATTGTTGCACCCAACCAAGCAAATTGATGACAACAGGTAGAGATTCGACCCTCCTCCATAAAATAAAGCTTCCCGGGAGAAATTGGCCCATCAACAAACAAACTCAACCTCCAATGGAATAAATTAGTCCTAACACAAGTGAAATCGACTCTCTCACATCCATCTCGACCAACAAGGAGAAAACTTGGCCTCTAATGAGAGACACAAACCAACAATAGTAAACTCGATCGTTTTAAAATTAAAATCAGTTTCCAAGTTGAAATATTCATCATACCACTCAAGAAATGCAACCACAAAACCCAGTTCACCTTCCTAAAAAAAACTCGGCCTCTACCAAAGAAAACTCACCTGTCAAGTAATGGAATTTTGGCGACAATAAAACACAATGAAATATATGAATGATCTTCCCTCTACAACCAACTGGGGTGGATGGTCTCACCACCAAAACCAATCTTCTTCTCTAGGATTTTTCGTCCCACTAGTCAAAAGTTACAAGAGCTCCTCAATTTTGTTTTTAGAAAATAAAAGTGCATAATGAGAGAAGACGCTCTTATTCCTCTTTTATAATCTCAAAATCACTTAAAACATTTTTTCGCTTAATTACTCGATGCCACTTTTTAAAAGAAACATTCAGTTTTAAGTGATAACATCATATAATTAATTAATTCTTGTTTTCCTAGTGACTATAGTGTACGAGAATCACTTAGGTTATTATTTCAACTTACAAAGTAATTATTTGGAAAGATACATTGCAACTTCTTCCACCTTTAACGAAATATCACTTCTCTATTGCTTCAAATATAATTTTATTTTACTCAAATTCATACAACTTCATAGAATCATGACATAACTCACATAACTCAACGTAAACGACGTGTTTTTTTTAAATGTGGGGTTTATAAAGATATTAAATTTAGTTGCATTAAGGAAGTGGGCACGATGTGAGGTGTATTGCATAATTTATCATGGAAAAGATAATAAGTAAAAAGAGTATACTAACATAAATTCAGTTTGAATCTATAAATTTGCATTTCAATCATTTTGATTTTTTTTTAATCTTTTATGATAATTTTATTAATATTTACAACAAAATAAATTTGTAATTTTTGAAATTTTGTTAACTCGATTTTTTTTATTATAATTTAGTTGTTTGTAGATGGTGAAGATAATAAGTAATTTGTTAGTATCATATAATACGTTTATACTTATTATTATTATTCAAAAGAAAACTACTCTACCTTAAATAAACTAATTGATAATTTGTAAGAAGTAAATTTTCACTCCAACCAAAATTTTCTAATTCTTAAAACCTTAAACCTACTTCTTCATTC
The DNA here is from genome assembly GCA_000966675.3 of Picea glauca. Lineage (NCBI taxonomy): Eukaryota > Viridiplantae > Streptophyta > Pinopsida > Pinales > Pinaceae > Picea > Picea glauca. The sequence continues at coordinate 38,956 of JZKD02S1370379.1, forward strand.
TTTTGTATATATATAAAAGGAGGAGGAAAACTAATTCTTATCTAATCCGCTTTCCGGTATGGAAGGAAGGTTAGAACAAAATTATATATATGTAACATGAATATAAATAAAACCGAGGGTGTAATGGATGTACGTTGGTGTTTTTATCCATCAAAACATATACCGAAAAATAAAAACCTAAAACAGTTAGATTACATCTACTTCAATAATATAGAAATAAGATTAGTGTAATGATTAATAAATTAGTTAGTGAGAAAGTTCAATAAACATATACTAAATTTTTTTTACAATACGTTATTTCAAGATAGGATTAGTGTAACGATTAATAAATTAGTTACTGAAAATTAGAATACGTCTACCTCAATATTATAGAGATAGGATTAGTGTAACGATTAATAAATTAGTTAGTGAGAAAGATCAATAAGAAATATCATCTCATTGTCTTCACTCGAGTAGGTAGCAAAGAGTCCTGTAATGATTAACAAATTAGTGCCTGAGGAAGTTCAGTAGTTAATATCGAGAGTAAATAAAATAAAAGAAAAGATATAATCTGAATGTATTGAATAATTAAATAACAAATACCATTTCATTGTCTTCACATGACTTGGTAGCAAACTTAACTACGTTAGTAGGATGATTAGATGTTAAGAGAAAGCGATGTAAGCGATCTACGGAGTGGATAATCTCCCGTTAACCCACACCAGTTGACTACACTCAAGTACATTTAGATCTCAATCTAGCTTTGATCTGTCTATGTGTTAAGTCATTTTAATAATCATTCAAAACACAAAATCCAATTCCAGGATGTTATAGAAAATGGAAAATATAAAACATAAGGGTTAAAAATATAAAATTTTAAAACATAAAATTCATGATAGGTTAGGCAAACAATCAGAATAATGGATTTTCAATGTTTTTGTTTTTTTTCTAGACATAAATCTAGATTAAATCTCAAGTTTTTGTTGTTTAAATTGCATTTTTGAATGAATAAATAGATTGAGTATGTTTAAAAACCATTGAGGCACATGCAGACTCAACTCCTCAAATCTACATATCCAACACTTTCTCACCTAATTTCACACAAAATTAAATAGAAAATCCATAAAAAAAAAAAACTAGAACATAAAAGATTTAAACTACTTCTTTCAAAAACATTTTAAAACATTAAAAATATCAACTCTAAAAAAAATCAAAGAAAATGGAAGCATAAAAAACAAAACCAGCTCTAAAAAGTCAAGAAAATAAAAGAGGAATATTTGCCTCTATGTTAAGTCGGTCAACAAGCAAGAACAAATGTGTGAAGCCTATTTAAGAAAATTAACTCCATGAAAACATAGACCATTAAAAGACCTAAAACACGGAAGAGGAACACCGGTTTCCATGTTAGGTTAGGAAACTAAGAAAACAAGCGTGTTGATTATTATTGAGCTGTAATACCATGACTTAAATGGAAAAAGTCGCGACTTGAATTAATGTCTTCGTCTAAATATGCAAAAACGTGAATCTTATTTTATTATCTGAGAACATGTTGGAAATAGTAATTATAAGTTAGTGAGATCTTCACGTCTTCGTCGATTTGTGTAGTCAGTCATTTTGTCAGTAGCTTTGTTAGTCTGATAGTTTGTAAGCGCAAAGCCACATGTTTACTCAAAAGTCAGTCGACAAGCATGAAGCTATAAATGGAGCCGACCTTGATCATTTTTGAATTTTTTTGAGTGGTTGAAGTGTCAGTCGAGTGAATGGTAGTGTTTGATGTTGAGTTAGTATTAGCTTTTGTAGGAAGTTTTAGTCGGAGTCCATATAAGTTCGAGTCATTTACTTACTCCAGAGTGCATGAAGCAAGATGCAGAAGAGAAACAACAACAACTGAGGAGTTGAAGAATTGTGAGCACAAACTTTGTGTCTGTAAATTCAGCAGAAGAAGTCATTAGAGCCGAAGCTCATCTTGTTATTGTATTATGTAACCGCACACAGTGCACCGAAGTTTATTAATATCAAACTAATTTGTATTTTGAGTTTATGTGCTAAGCATAGCATTTTGTTATTCTGCATTTATAAATTGTTCTTTAAAGTGTTTTATATTACAAGATGGAACATTTTGTGTAGTCTGTGAACTACGCGACAAGTCTAGAGAGTTCAAAGATGAATCTTGTGGCACATAGTATTTAGTCACTACGTTGCACACAGTTTCCTTGTGCTCAGTGGATCCAACATCTGATCATTGCGCAGTGGATCCTAGATTTGGTATCAGAGTTGGTTGTATTAGAACAATTTCAAGAGTAGAAACTTTGTTGGAAAGTGAAAAGGGGCTTCTACCTCAAATCTACAACCTCCCACTTTTAAAGGAAAGAATTATGAGATGTGGTCCTTGACCATGAAGGCGTTGTTCCGAGGTGAAGATGTATGGGAGATAGTTGAGAATGGCTATGTGGAACCAATAGATCAAGAAGCATATAATTCCCTCACACAAGCTAAGAAGGATGTCTTTAAATATCAAAGAAAAAACGATGGAGAGACGTTGTTTTACATACATCAAGCCATGCATGAGAGAATACTCCCAATAGTTGCATCAACAAAGCAAGACAATGAAGCATGAGACATATTACAAACTTATTATCAAGTTATGGACAAAGTAAAGACTTCAAGTCTACAAATTCTTAGAAGAAAATTTGAAACTATGTCAATGAAAGATACAAATTCAGTAGATTCCTTTCATACCCATGTCATTGGCCTGATAAATCATATTAAGTCTCATGGTGAAACCATAGAAGACAAAATTTTTGTTGAGAAGGTACTCGTGAGTCTTCCTCCTAAATTTGATAATATTGTTGTGACTCTAGAAGAGAGCAAAGACTTGAGTCAATTTAGTCTAGATGAACTTGAAGCTTCCCTCATTAATCATGAACACATATTGAATAGGTCAAGTATGTCATTAGAGAATTCATTTTCCGCACAGTCATCTATAAGTCATGAAAAAAGAAGGGGGAGAGATAACTCTAGAGGAAGATGAAGAAATTATGTTAGAGGTGGACCCGGTAGCAGTTTTAGAAATACTGGTGGAAGAGGTCAAAACCCAAGTACAAGTCAATCAAATTGTCAGAGAACTTTCAAATCAAATATTTAGTGCCATTAGTGTGAAAAGTATAGAAATTATGCATATGAGTGTAGAAAGAGACAACTTAATCACAACAAGCAAAGTAAATATCAGTTAAACAATGCAAATAACCAAACTCGCCCTATGTTTATGGTGTGCGTTGTAGAAATTCCTATAGTATCATGAGTTGAATGCAATGTTACTCAAGCAACTCCTCGTGACATATGGTATTTAGATTCAGGCTACAGTAACCACATGACAGGAAAAATAGAATTGTTTTCTAGTTTGGATGAGTCAATCGAAATCAAAGTTACACTTGGAACAAATATCTAAGTCACTGTCTTAGGAAAAGGCAATATAAATATTTTAACTAAGAAATGAGAACAAAAGGTTATTCCTGATGTATATTATGTTTCGAGTCTGAAGCAACATCTGATGAGCATAGGACAACTATTATAGAAAGGATACAGAATCACCATCGAAGATAATCATTGTGTGATTATGGACAAATGCCCAAGCAATAAACTTATTGAAAAAATCCATATGACAAGTAACAAGATGTTCCCATTCACTTTGTATCCATCCAAGAATAAGAATACAAAGCTAGTTGTTGGTAAAGAAAAAGATGTGCAGTCACACACTACATTTACAACAAAACATGCACGTAGTTCCAATGAATAATTGGTGTGTGCAATATCAAGAAAGGACAAAATGGGGAAGAGATGAAGGAAACATTCCAATCTAAAATACATGATGATTCTTGGTTATGACATTTCAGATTTGGACATTTCAACTTTGGAGTTCTAAAGCTATTGCACACAAAGGATATGGTAAAATATTTTCCATTGATTGGAAAACTAGAAACGATATGTGAAGGCTGCATATTTGACAAGCAACACACATAATCATTTAAAGTTGGCAAGTCTTACAAAGAAAAATCTCTACTGGAAATTGTACATTCAAACATTTGTGGACTAATGAAAACTCTATCTATGGGAGGTAATACATATTTGCTAACATTCATTGATGATTTCTCAAGAAAGACATGGATTTATTTCCTTAATCATAAATCTGACACATTGGGTTGTTCTAAGAATTTTAAATCACTTGTGGAGAAGTAGAGTGGCTACTACATCAAGTGTCTAAGAACTGATAGAGGAGGAGAATACATTTGAATAGAATTTCAAAACTTTTGTAAATTCCATGGCATCTACAAGTAGTTTCCCGCGTGATATACACCACAGTAGAACGGTGTCTCAGAAAGAAAGAACAAAACCATCATGGAAATGGAACGTAGTATGTTGATAGCCAAACATTTTTCAAATGAGTATTGGGTTGAGGAAGTAGTAACTGCAGTATACATATTGAACATATGTCTGACAAAGAGTGTGAAAAACATATTTCCTCAAGAAGGTTGGATAGGGTTAATGCACAATGTGGCGCATTTAAAAGTTTTTGGTTGTTGCATACGGACATGTTCCAGATGAGTTGAGAAGGAAGTTGAACAAAAAAGGACAAAAATGTATATTTTTTGGGTATTCTGAAGAAACAAAAGGATATAAGATGTATGACCATGTCGCAAGAAAAGTCATAATCATCTGCGATGTTCAGTTTGTGGAGAATGAAGCATTGGATGGAAGCATAGCAAAGAATGTCAAAATTATTGATGCAATGGAGCATGATGACACATAATATGAAGTGGTTCAAACACCATGCATAGGTTAGTGCATAGTCCCTTATACACTTGGAACTTCGATGCAAAACTCAACGCATAATACTCCAGTAAGAACCACAGGTGTAGAGTCTACACCTAGAGTTTAACAAACATGAACAAGCAGTACAAGTAGTTCTACATCTCCAGATCCAATGTTATCAAGTCTGTTACCAAGAAAGAAAAGAAGTATGCACAACATCTATAATGAAGATGCAACAAATTCTTCTTCATTTTTTCTTTGTTTTCACAAATTGATGATCCATTAACCTTTGAAGAAGTTGTCAAAGATTATGTATGGGCACAAACCATGGATGAAGAAATCAGATGCATAGAGAATAATCAGACATGGAAACTGGTAGATGTACCTAATGACAAGGATGTTATAAGTGTCAAGTGGATTTATAAAACCAAGCAAGATGTATAAGGAAATGTGAAGAAGTACAATGAAATATTAGTTGCAAGAGGTTTTACACTGCAACTTGGAATTGATTTCAATGAAACATTTGTAACAGTTGCATGGCTAGATATAGTCAGAACTATGCTAGCCATTTCCGTGCAGTACAAGTGGCCAATTTATGAGATGGATGTAAAGTCATCTTTTTTGAATTGACACTTAGAAGAGGATGTGTATGTGGAACAACCACAAGTTTATGAGGTTCCAGGAGAAGAAAACAAAGTGCACAGATTAAAGAAATCATTTTATGGGTTAAAGCAAGCTCCCAGATCTTGGTCCAATCCCATTGATTCCTATCTGACACAAAATGGATTTCAAAGAAGTGAAAATGAGGCAACACTATACATGAAATCAAATCAGTAAGGTAATATGTTAGTTGTTTTCCTATATGTACATGATTTGATATTTACATGTAACTTTGACATAGAAGAATTCAAGTCAGTCACGAAGGATGAATTTGAAATGATTGATTTGGGGCTAATTAGATATTTTTTGGGAATAGAAGTGCACTAGTCCGAAAATGGCATATTTATCTCACATTCTAAGTATGTGCATGAAATACTGAAAAGATTCAATATGATGAATTCAAACGCAACACCAACACCTATCATAATAGGATTGAAGTTAAGAAAGGAAGATAAAGGGTCTAAATTGGATCTTACATTGTTTAAAAGATTGGTAGGCAGTCTTATGTATCTCACAACGACAAGACCTGATATTATGTATGGATTTAATCTAATTTCAAGGTGCATGGAAACTCGTAAAGAATCACAATGGAAGGAAAGAAAGAGAATCCTAGGATATGTGAATGGAACAAAAGATTTTGGCATAAAGTACTCCACTTTAGAAGATTTTAGACTCATTAGATACACTGGCAATGATTGTGGAGGAAACATAGATGACAGGAAAAGTACCTTTCGATACACATTTCATTTTGGAGCAAGTATGGTATCATGGGAATCAATGAAGCAACCCATAGTGACTCTTTCTTCAACAAAGACAGAGTACGTCACAGCTACAAGCGCAACTTGTCAAGAATTTTGGATGAGAAGAATGTTAAAATATTTGTTGTAGGAACAACAAGAACCAACAATAGTATTTTGTGACAACAATTCATCCATCATGTTATCTAAGAATCATGTGTTTCACAAGAAAAACAAGAATATTGATACAAGGTATAATTTTATCAAAGAATTGGTGAATAACAAAGAGATATGTTTAGAATTCTATAGCTCAAAAGAACAAGTAGAAGACATTTTTACAAAGGCTTTAGCAAGAGATGAATTTCATCATATGTGCAATAGTCTAGGAGTCTGTGTAGTAACATATGAGTGACAGTAAAATGTAAACTCTATTTTTTAGGAAAATTTTTGTAATCCCACCTACTTATAATTAAGGGGGAGTGTTGGAAATAGAAATTACAAGTCAGTGAGATCTTCACGTCTCTGCCAATTTGTCTGTCAGTCATTTTGTGAGTATCTTTTTCAGTCAATTAGTCTCACATTCTGCAAGTGCAAAGTCCTACATTTAATCAAAAGTCAGTTGGCAAGCGAGAAGCTATAAATGGAGCCGATCTTTATCATTATCAATTTTTGTTAAGTGGTTGAAGAGTTAGTTGAATTAATGGCAGTTTTTAATGTTGAGTAAGTCTTAGCCTCTGTAGGAAGTCTCCATCAGAGTACATATAAGTCCGAGTTGTTTAGTCAGTTGGGAGTGCATGAAGAAAGATGCAGAAGAGGAAACACAACAACTGAGGAGTTAAAGAAGTTTGAGAACAAGCTGTGTGTCTATAAATTCAGCAGAAGAAGTCATTAGAGTCTAAGCTCATCTTGCTAAATGTATTTTTTAACCACGTGCAGTGGTCAAAGATTATTAATATCAAAGTAATTCATGTTTTGAGTTTATGTGCTAAGCATAGAATTTTGTTATTCCACATTTATAAATTGTTCTTTGAAGCGTTTTATATTACAACGATAAACATTTCGGGTAGTCTTTGAACTGCGCGACAAGTCCAGAGAGTTCAGAGATGAAGCTAGTGGCACGCAGTATTTAGTCACTACACTGCACACAATTTCCTTGTGCATCGTGGATCCAATATTTGATCATTGCGCAGTGGATCCTAGATAACATGAATTCCGCAAGTTTTCATTCGACGAGATTATTTGGGATAAAAATGATACAATTGCATTGTATGAATTAAGTACATTTCTATATAATTTTTGCTAATGTTTTTGGGTATATTATTTTTTTTTATCTTTGTAAAGAATGAGAGCTCAGATTTTTCGTGTGACACAATAATAATAAGAAGGAAAACATATGCTGTCATAGAGGCATCATATTCACTTCTCAATGAGAAAAATCAGATTTTTTTTTGTAATTATAATTCATAAACTATCGTAATACATATCATGCATTTTCCTATATAAAAACTTGCTAGTCTTGTGCTAGATCAATCTCATTGTCCTTTTAATCTTCCACTATTTGCAACAATCCTTCCTCGAGTTCCTAAGTTAGCTTCACAACCTATTTTTCTTCTCCATCTAGCTCCATAGTAGCAAATTCTCACTTCCTGGAGGAATTGAGGCACTCCTATTCATGAAACAATTTTTTTTATGACGGGTTTCTTTTTAAAATTTCCCTTAACATGATGTTTTATATTTATGTTTGTCATTGAAATATTATGTATTATATGTGTTTCTATTAATTTTTTTGTGAATACAATAATAATTAAATACAATTTTTTTTTTGTGAATACAATAATACCTTTGTACATGTACATGCCCAACGATATAAAGGTAGCTTGACCAATGGTCACAACAATCAAGAATAAGATATGTCAATTATATTTCAAATAGTCACAAAGGTGATCTAGTATCTCCACCATCATTGAGTCTACTCTCTTCACCATCACCGAGTCTACTTTCTTCACCATCAGTCTTTTTGTGTGGCAAATCTCCCAAAGTAGGCCATGTGCTTCCAAACAAATTTTGTTTAAAACCTTCCAAAATTAGGACAAGAACTTTTTTCTTACCCCTTAATGATGACTTGTTTTACATTCGGGCTTCAATATCCTACACTACCAACATTAAAGAAACTACATAAAAACTCTGAAAATCAAACATGAAATACCTATTTCACCCAGACAAACAAAAAAAGTCACTTCTATTATTTCTATTGGACAACAAAAAGGCCCTTCAATCTGAGTATTGTTTCCTAAAGGTAGGCATTTTATGTTGCAATTTTCATGATAATATTCTCAACCTTGAAGCTTCAGGGTTTAACATGCACGATGCTAGATTACAATTTTCATTATGTGAGTTGCAATGGAGATGGTTCTTTTAAAGACCCATTGTGGGAAGAGTGTATGGGTATCTCACAGTCTCATGTCGCATATCTATCAGTCTCATCTCAATGTCGCATATCTAGTAGTCTCATCTCGAGGTCTCACGAGCATAGTATGAGCCAATAAATTTTTAACCCAACCTTCAATTTCATGGTTTTAAAAATTAAGTTAATGTTATCATTTATGTGGAGATGTTAAATTTTTCATTATATGGAAGTTAAATAAACTAAAAATGAGTAAATACCCATCAAATTTAACCCCACTAAAGATTGATTTATATTAGACTAAAATCTAATCCATTTTTTTTCACTATAACTCAAAAATCATATTAACAAACCACAAGTTATATATATATATATATATATATATATATATATATATATATATATATATATATATTCAAGAGGTTCCAAGAATACTCTTCCAGGTCTATCTTTCTACCTTTATCATAATAAGCCAACTATCTCATTGAAAATTAAACCTAAATAAAACAAAATATAACTCACATCCCAACCATTCAAATTATTACCTTATTACCTCACTACATTGTTAATTCTCATGAATATGGTTTATCAAGAATAGAAACCTATAAAATATATATACAAATCTATTTAAACGCAACATGTTAGCCTTCAAAACCATCGCTGTATTCTGCTACAAATGCGGAAAACCACCTCATTTTCACTTTAGTTTATTCCTTTCCCTTCAATTTATTGCATCCCATCTTTGGGATATTCTTATGGAAATTAAGGCTAGATATTCAATGTAAAATGAGAAATCATGCGATGGATCTCTGCATGCGGTAATGGAATGATTTTTATAAATCTGAGAATATGTAAGGTAGGTCCAGATTAATACTTTGTAACACTCCCACGATCGGCCATAACATTCGTACTTTATTATTATGATGCATTTATCGTTGTAGATTGTTATGCTCTTAATAATTAGTTGATGGTGATTTTAAATATGAGAATCTGTAAGGCGGGGTGTAGATTAATAATTAACACTTCCAGGGTCTGTCATAACATTGATATTTTATTATTATGATGCACTTAATGGTTGTTGATGATTATGCTCTCAATAATTAGTTAAGTTAAATTTATCATAATGATGCATCTTCATTAATATACCTGATGGAATGTTATGATGTTTTTTTTTT
>JZKD02S1370379.1:48973-79814 GCA_000966675.3 Picea glauca
CAATTCACAATAATTGTTAGTTTCCTATCTAGTTTCAGTTTTCAAGGTTGTACTGTGATTTAAGGATAGATAAATGATCCCTCTTGAACTTTTTAGGGGATTTCCTTGAGAGACACCATTAAAGTATACCCAATGAATTTACTTATTAACGATTTCTTCTTTTGTCCCCTTTCTGTTTTGTTTATTCTCTACCTTTAGATATGCATTTAGTATATTTAGTATAGCTTCAAGTTGTTGGTCAGCCATATTCCCCAAGATATATTTAATGGAAGTTATTTGATATTCTTTGTATCCTTCTTTATGAACCAATTTCTAAAGGATTTTTCCATACTACCTCCTTTCCATGCACTCCTTAACCTTGTCATGCAATCAACACTTTTATAGACATCTTTAGAGAAATGACAAGTCATAAGTAAGTGATCAATTCTTTCCTCTACATGTTGGAATAAAGTACATGATTACATGCCAATATAATTCTTTTTTTATAGAGCATCCCATGTTGGAGCCTTGTTATTTAAGGCCAACCACACCATTTTTTTTATTTTTACAGGGTCACCTTAGCTTCTAGATGATTTTCGACCACCAAACTAGTTTTTCTTCGAATCCTTCCTCAACAAGTGCTATGTATCATAGTTTGGGCACATAAGTACCTGTAGGATTGAGAGACCATGATAGTTCATTATTTTCTTCCCCAATTTTGAAATTATTATCTTTCAAATCATCTGTGTATGATTTTCATTCTTCTTTTAGTTCTTCTCTCAAACCTATCTCCTTCTAGGTGAGCCATTTTTTCTATCGATTTGTAGATCTCTACTAGTTCACAATCTATCTTAGTGAAAAAATACTTTCTTTTCTTAACCCTTGTACCATCCAAGAGGGTAATTTGTGGTGACCTTTACTTCCTATATAGGGATCAATCCCAATCTAGACTTTAACCCCCTATCCACCTTTTATATTAGTCAATGACCAACATGCTATAAACATGAGTTCATGGCTTTCCAGATAACTGAATCATTATGCACATGTTTCACTAGGTTCCTAACCAGTTCCTGAATTGTGTCTAGGTACAAATACTTGGCTCGGATTACCATCCCACAAGCCTTCTCCTAGTACCAAAATCCATACATTTTTTGTAGCTAAGGTGTTGGAGAAGAGGATTAAGTTTCTTAGGCCCCATCCTCCATTTGGTTATGGATCTACCAATTTATTCTAGGAATATAGCACCTGACCTTTCTTTTTTTTATTTACTGACAATATAGATTTATATATAAATTTCATTATTTTTCTCAAATATTCCTTTTAGAACCCAAGCCAATGAAATCTAGTATACAGTTATGGATTTCATCACTACTTTAAGAAGTACCAATTCGTCCCCTCTTGATATCCGCTAATTCCACCAATGATTTCTCTTATTTTCTACATCGATATCTAACCTTTGCCAATCACCTATTTTGTATAAATTTGGTTTCAAGTGGAACCATGAGTACTTTAATCCTTAATCCATATCAATCACCTGGTAAGGACATAATTGAGATAAATACCCCTACTCATTCTCTAGAATGTTCCACATGGACAATGTGGATATGTCTAGATTTATTGTCATACCAGTAGCTTTACAAAATAATTCTAGAATATTTTTAAAATTATCGACTATCCTTTTAGAACTTTCATAGGAAATTAGGATATCATGCAAAAACAAAGATATGTAATATTACCAGTAGGACCAATATAGATCCCTTTAAAGCTACCATTTTAAGATGCCTCTTTTAGTATTACTCATCCATTTTTCTATGAGTAGGAATAAGAGGGGGAGAGGGGGAATACTTTTCTAAGACCCCTACATTGTTTGAAGAAATGAGATGCCACCCCATTGATTAGTACAAAAAAGGATATATATGTAATGCATCTCATCACCCACACCAAAAAGTTATGAAAAAAACTAAAAATATAAGGATCAATCTCGAGAAGATCCAACTTACCATGTCATAGGCCTTAAAGAGGTCCACTTTGAGTTATATATATTAGATTTCTAGTCTTGATTGATAGTAGGATTTCCTATGCTATCCCCACTACCTCTTGGATTTTTCATCCATCTAAAAGCCCAATTTGCTCACCCAAAATTTGTTTTGAAATGACCTTTTTGAGTCTTCTTTCTATGACTTTTGAAATGATTTTGTAGATAAAAATGGATAAGAATATTTTCCAAAACTATTCAAAGGTAGTTGGATTATCCTCTGTTGATATAAAAGAAAATGCATGTAGTATTAGAATCCCAAAGATTTTTTCCTATTTTTCTAGTAGTCTTCACCACCCTTCTTAAGTCTCATTCAATGCGTTCATAACATCCTAGAAAGAATTCCATAGGTAGGCCATATAGCTCTAATATTTTTTTCCCTTTGGAATCTATGTCACTATTTTGAGAAATTCATCTTTCCCAACTTCTTTCATTAGTTCAAATTGTTTTTATTGTTTGCAAAATTACAAAATTAGTTTGAGATCCTTATTACTTCAATGATAGTGGATCAATAATATTATTTGAAGAGAGGGGAGAAATAGTTGACTCCCTCATCTTCTATGTCTTTAAAATTTATATCCCACCTGTTATTGCCTTTGTCAATCTTCAATATAGAGGTTTTATTTTTCTTCCAAATTTTGCATAATTATGAAAAAGGTTGTAATTCTTGTCACCTAGTTTTAGCCATATGAACCTACTCTTGAGCCTCCATCAATTCTCTTTCTTGAGTAAGACTGCCTTTTGTTTTTTCTAGTTACTTTAGCTCTAGCTTCCACCTCAATTGGGGATCCAAATCCTTCACTATTATATAGTGTCTTCGAACTTGCTTCCACTTCTTTTAGAATCCTTTCAACTATTTGTTTTTTTGTCCTTATCTCATTGGGCTTATACCTTTTTTAATTTAAAGGGAGGAACATTTTCTTATCTAAACATCATAAGGATTCCAAACTTCCTTAATATTTTTTGCAAATTATTTATCCATTAACAATTCTAGATTCAACTTGAATTGTTTGGGAGGCTTTTCATGGGTTGGGTCCATAACTAACATAATGGGTGTAACATATCGATCTTGTGAGCACATGTTATTGACTTATTCTTTGAGGACACTTGCATTCGAGTGATCCGGTTATAGTATATGGTTATATGTTTCACTTATGGATTCTTATGATGATGTTGATGGATTATGATTTATGTTGTTTTGATATCTTGTATTGAAAGATGCTATTGACGAATTTCCCCTGAGTGTGCAAGACACTTGACAGATTGTGGATGTCGATGACATTAATGGATATCCTTGGACTCCAGATTGAGTGAGGGAGTGGATTCTATTGGTTTGAGTATTTCATTTATGGATATGTGACATATGATCGATTATATTATGATGTTGTTTATGGATCATTGACAATGTTTTGTTGATAGATGAAGGATGGAGATTGCTATCTAATTTGAATCACATAAGGAGTAAAGGGGCCATGCAAATAGACCAGATATTGAGGGAGAGGTGTGGTAGGGTCCCTGACACATTCTAATAGCACTCCCTTTATGGATCGAATTGTATGTTAACGATTACCTAGTTCGAGAGGTCCACGATGTCATGAGGGAAGACTGAGATAGTTTCTCACGAAGATTTCTAAGAGGCGTGCAATAAGTTGGGGTAGTTATTCCTTAGAATCTCTTAGTCTCTCACAAGGACGCTTGAATGGAGTGTTGACTCCAGAGGTTGGACAACTGCGAGTGGCACCCTTGGAGCACAAAGTGCTTATTGAAGGGCACATCACATAATTAAAAATCGAATCAAAGGAGAGTGGAACCCTTGGAGCACAGAGTGCACCTTGAAGGGCATGTCACATAAATAAACTTGAGTCAATAAATCTAGGTGGCCTAGAAAACCCTCAGCGAATAATTTACGTTGTAAAATATTGAGCACTACTAGATCAATTAATTAATTAATTAATTAAGGACTGAATTTATTAATCATAATCCCTATAAGAGTCTAAGTGTTTGCAATTAAAAATTTAATTAATCCTAAGTCTAAGTTAGTAAGAAAACTAAAAAACTAAATTTATAAATTAAATAATGAGGGGATGAAGTAAATAAATTTAAGAATTCAAGGAAAACAAAATAAATCTAAAGATTGATTTAATACACGTATGTGCAAGTAATTACAAAATTGGAATTTAAGGTAAGAATGGAATAAAGCTAAAGGAATGGGTACGCATTGAAAGGAATCTAGAGTTTAGTTAACACTAGTCTAACTAGGAGAAGATTCCTATTTTAACTAAACTCGGTTTTATAAAGGCACCAATAATTAATTGGAAATAAGGGGAATAAAGAGACAACTAGGAGTGATTTAAGGACCACTTTTAGGAAGAGTGAGGGAAATTGAATTTTATTCAAAAAACTTATGGAATTTTCTTGTGCAACTTATGGAGAGGGTGACAAGTGTATGGGGGGGATAATTCTTAATTAATTATTTGAAAAATGAATTAAATGTGCAAGTGAATGTGTCAATAAATAAACTCCTATAAAACAAATGACCTAGATGGGGAATGGATCATCACTGGTTATGGGTAAGGTTATGCTGCAAAAATTTTGACAGGTTTTACTTGTGAGAGTTGGGATACCCATCTTAAGAGAGAGTGGTGGATATACCTTGCGAGGTGAGCTTACAGCTAGAGTATTTTTGGTTGTGTGTCTGTGTGGCCCCTTTGCAGCTCGGGGGGCTAAGGGGGGAGAAGAGTACCCCTAACATTGGTCGGGAGGTACCGGTGAAGTCTCAATGGTTAGAAAGAGAACAAAGGAAGGGAACACCATTCGCCAAGGATCACCATCAATTCCATCTTCAATGGTTACGGCATTTAAATTAAAAATTTTAATTTTTAAACTGATTGTATATTAAGGTTGAATCTCGTGAAGTTATGATTGTAAATGGAATAACAAAATTTCAAATTAGTCTATTGATTTATGGCCTTGCGAATAATTTGTGACTACCTAATGCTTCCTCTGCAATTTTAGAAAAAATATATCCTCTTTGATTTATTACCTCTGCATTTTATAAAAATAAATTGCCATGTGTTTTGTGAATTTAAGTTGCGATGATTGTTTGTTTATCTTGTTTTCGTGATTCTTGTTGTCTGTTTACTGGGTTGCATAAACTGGGCTTATTGATATGGTAGGTAATTTCATCTTTAGGATAACTACTATCTTCAGTTTTTTTGTTGAGGTATACAATGTACCTCTGTCGAAAATTGGATTGTGAATCCTTAATGGATTTATCTCTGCGTTTTACTTGAACCGGATTGCAATTCCTTAATGGATTTATCTCTACGTTTTACTTGAACTGGATTGTGATTCCTTAATGGATTTATCTATGCGATTTACTTGAACTCAATTGTGATTCCTTAATGGATTTATCTCTGCATTTTACTTGAATTGGATTGCAATTCATTAATGGATTTATCTGTTCGTTTTACTTGAACTGGATTGTTATTCCTTAATGGATTTATCTCTATGTTTTACTTGAAATGGATTGCAATTCCTTAATGGATTTACCTATGTGTTTTATAAAAAGAAAAATTTCCATGCGTTGGGTGCATCTACATTGCGCTTTCGCTCATAAAACCTCTGTGTTTTTATTAAGAAACATTTCCATGTGTTGGGTGCATCTACCCTGCGCTTTCACTCATAAACCCTCTGCATTTTTATTAAAAAAAATTGACATTTTTTGGTGCATCTACCCTGCGATTTTTCTCAGAAAGCGTCAACGTTTTTAATAAGAAAAATGTCCATGCTTTTGGTGAATTTACCCATTGATCTCACTATACGACCTCTGTAGATATCGATCATATACTAGCACTTGAGATGATCGTCTCAGCTTCATTGCTAACACGTTGTGGTGGGGATATAAGTGTTAGAAATCCCCACAACACAACACACAACTACCAGTCACCAGATTATAACTAGTGTAAGGGTTCATCATTGTTGTGTTCTCTCCTTCCTTATTTATTTATCTCTATAAAAAGAGACAAACCTAACTTCATGCAAAGGAATAATAGGAAGGGATTTGATTTTCAATGTGGTTGATTTCCTAACATGATTGCGGGTTGGGATTTCCCTAAGCTAGTTCAGTCTGGCACCTTCAAGTAGTGACCTTATTACCTCAGAACGGACGTAGGAGTTCTATTCGGAGGAAGAAGCAAAGATAGAGAGATAATATAAAAACTCAGGGAGTAGAGTCGATAAATCACGTGTGTGCTCCCTCCATTTCGTCTGCCATTATCTTGCTTCAAAGTAGTTAGTGCATCCCTCTCCAGAATCTTACCAGTCCCTTTTTAACAAAATAATTCAGCTTGCGATTTGTGCTTTAACCTTGTAATATTACCCATGCAACCTCTACGTTTTTATAAAAAAAATTACAGGCAGGAAGTTAGCGTACTAAGTGATCTGGCCATGCACTCTTTTCCCTGCACTTCCCTTGATAGAATTTGGGTCGGCACTTGCACCCTTCGTTTACTCCTTTCTGTTGGAGCTTGGGTGGCCTTGTGCGCCCCCCTCACTAATCACTACCTGATGGATTGGTGTACTTAATTTTCCAGAACCTCGATAATTGGCCATGCTCCTTCAATCTGATCCAATGAATTGCACTAACGACTTGAAACTTTTCTCTTATTTACACACATTCTCTTTCCTTATTTTTATGAGGAAAAACTCTTTATGGATAGGGTAAACCACAACATACGGAAATGACTACAGAAATCAACTCTATTCTCAAGTATTCAATGTAAACAAATATTCCAGTAGGACAAGATACAATGCCTACCTCATCCAGATGTTTGATGAAGTCCACCGTTGAGCACTTGACCCAAAGCAATATACCTGTAACTAGTTCTCAACAACCAAGAAGAGAAAGCATATAGTGATAATAAATGATGTTAGCACATTCAATAGCATAATACATTAATAAACATGACAAATACGCCCATGGAATAATAATTCAAATATTTGCAAGATATCAATTTGACGAGAAAAGAGTATTTCTATTAACATATGATCAATAGAGGTGAAAATGTTACAGACTTCTGTGTCGGCACGATTTAGAACCGAGAAACTAAGTTCCTTATAGTTGGGCCTCCACCACTTGAATCCTCCACCTAAGGCAAACTCATTAAAGAGAAACAATGAGGTTCTCAATCAATAAAGGAAGAGCTTGGGGGTTGAACACTGTGTTCAGACTTAAAGGACAAAGGGATGCAGACTCAATATGAAGTAAATAATTTATCCAGAGTAAATTTGCTCTCAAAGTTGAATTATTTCTCCTCCTTTCCATTGCTCGAAATTGGCCCATTTATAGCCTTCAAACGAAACTGAAGGGCCGAGTCGAAACGTTTCCAATATATGGAAGGCCAAGGATCATAGATCTTCTATTGTGACATGGAAACCTGACATTAATTTTCATTTTTGGGCACAAATCCTGATGTACGTGGGCTGTAGTGGTGCATCGTGTGTATACGCATGTTGTATAGTAGGCAAGGTGCATACATGTGGGAAAATATGTATTTATATCTATGGGATTTACAAACAGGGATGATAACTCTTCATGGGGAAATGGAAAAATGCCTTTTGTGCAAGATTGCATAAGGTGAGGCAAATCTTGCTATAACACTTATGACAATTTATTTAGGATGTTTGTTCATATTTTATGAAAATCCAATTTAGAAGTTTACCATCACACACAATATTGGAGGGAGACACGATAAAAGGTCAAATGTTACTTTATTTCAGTATGCTTATGTTTTAACATTTTGGTTTTGTAGTTACATGGCCCCTTGAAGACCTCGAAAAAAACATATTGTTTTTCAGTTTCAGTTCAATTATGGATTTAGCATTTCTGGGCTTTTTATGTATTCCATGTACTCTTTTTACAATAGTTTGCTTGGCTTTATAATCCTATATGTGAAGTAGTTTTAAACTATTTTAAAAATCAAGGACATTTACCAAGATCCTTAATCTGAGATTTACGTCGTTGATCTATCAAATGCAATATGAATGTGACATTCCTCTTTTTTTTCGCTTTAAATTATACACACATCCCTTCATATAGTTTCAACTTTCATGCAAAGAGAGAGAAATGGATAGGATATAGACTTCAATTTTTTTTTAGATAGATGTGAGTTTGGAAATGAGGCTTACTAATGGAGAGATTTAGGTAGGGATCCAAGATTCTTAAATACACGTAGATCATGGGGCTTGTGCTTTAAGAGTTTTTTTTCAATATTGAAGCACTGCCCTAGAATTATTAAAGGTATCTGCAAATTAAATCCTACAAATGTATATTTCTCTTGAACCTATAGAATAATGTTGACTTATGATTGAATAAGTAATTATATTCTCTTGCACCATTTAAAATATAGTAGATTCCTCTTGTGCTTCAAACAATATTGAAGTATGGTTGATTAAGTATTTAGATTTCCTTGTGCCACAAAATAATGTTTATGTGTAACGATTTAGTAATTAGATTTATTTGCGCCATGGAATATTGTTGATGTATAAATGATTAAGTACACATATTTCCTTGCACCACAAAATCTTGTTGATGTGTAATGATTTAGTAGTTGGATTTATTTTTGCATGGAATCATGTTGATGTGTAATGATTTAGTGATTGGATTTATTGCACCATGGAATAATGTGATGTATAAATGATTTAGTAATTAGATAATCTTGCATATTGAAATTAAATGTTGATGTATGATTGATTCTAAATTTCTTAATCTTGCACCTTGAAATTAATGATGGTAGATGATGGGTTATGTAATTGATTACTCTTGCGCCATGTTTATTTGATGATTAGGATTGATTGATTTATCTAGTTGATTGCCGACTTTATTGGTTTTAGCAGGATTTAGAAACCTCCTTTTTCCTCAGAACAGTCGCCAGCCTTGAGACCTTAAATGTTCAAAATCAATCGGATGAATCCTGGGCTTGAGCGTTGCTTATGCATCCTGGAGGTCCTAACCCTGGAGGATAGGTTGGGAGGGTAGTTGTTTTAATCCTCAGTGGCATGGTTCATCATAGAATTGTATGTTTCTTTAGTCGATCGTGATGTGTTGGTTGTGTCGTTGTTTATTATGATGATGCGTTGATTACGTGTGACTATTAGTTATGATGATGTGTTGATTGAGTTGTTGTTTATGTGTTGATTGTGTCGCTTTTAGTTATTTTAATTCATACTTATGTGTCATTTTAGTTATGATGAGGTATGATTTGTGATGTTGTTTATTATGTTGTAACGATTTTAATATCCTAATGCAAAACCAAAAAAAATAAAATTACCAGTTGTAAAGTGATTTTTGTGGTCTTAATGGAGGGTCCATTACATGTGGTTCAGAGAGGGTTCAATCCCACAAATTGGAATCATTACACCTTCCACTGTATTAAAAAAATGATTAAAAAATTATCGCTAATTAATATTGAACTGTGTCCCTGCAGGTTATCATGGTTAGATGACGTTGTGGAGGAAGAAAATGTGGTGCTAGGGGAGGATGTACGACGCCTACAGTATAATCCATGCCAGAGGGGTCTAACCACCAAGGATAAGAGAAATTCATTGGAAAATAGAAGATTGTTGTGGGGGATGTAGTTGGGTTGATGAGGTACTTTCAGAGGATGTCAGAGGCCTTTATTAACCAACTAGATAGAGATGAGGTCAGGGCGCTTGTACCCCCTAAGGGTCCACAATGCGCTCCAGTTGGTAGTGGTAGCATTCAAAGAGAACTCGAAAAGTTCAAGTTTCTTGAGTTCATGGGTGCCACAAAGGATGTAGTCGCTGAGACATGGTTGGATAACATGGTGATGTGCTTCACACTTCGTGACTACACCTCTAACATGAAATTTTGCATGGCGGTATTTCAGTTGAAGGGGAGCGCTCTTCTATGGTGGAAAATGATCCTACCACAACTGAACATGGTCGTCGA
Organism: Picea glauca; assembly: GCA_000966675.3. Classification (NCBI taxonomy): domain Eukaryota; kingdom Viridiplantae; phylum Streptophyta; class Pinopsida; order Pinales; family Pinaceae; genus Picea; species Picea glauca. The sequence goes on from JZKD02S1370379.1 coordinate 58,960, forward strand.
AGACATTTCATGGGAACTTTTCGAGGAGCGGTTCCGGGAGAGTTATTTATCAGAGGAATTCTTTGAGTGCCAGCTGAATGAGTTTAATGCCTTATTGCAAGGTGGTCGTACGGTGCCAGAGTATGAGGCCTAATTCATGGATTTTCTTAGGTATGCTCCACATCTAAACATGGAGAAGATAAAGTTCAACAAGTTTGTGTTTTGACATAACTTCAACATTCATGCGAAGGTGAGGATATTAATGCCACAAACGTTGCATGATGCAATATAGAAGGCCCTCATAGTAGAGGAAGACTTGACTAGTGGTGGTCAGGGCAGGACTCATGCAAGACCGAATGGGAAGACGATGGTAGGTGTGCAACATCATTAGACACTAGACAGACATGCATCAGCATATCAAGATATTTTGAGAGGATCCATGTTCACAACACCGTGATGATTGTCTCCTCAACAGAGGAATCCCTATAGAGGACCACATCATTAGAAACAACGTCACCCACAACAATAATAGTTTAGGCATGTTCAACAGAACATACCAGGATATCAGGCTGGTAGGCCAACAACTCCTACTTCGGGGACCAGGAGAACTAGACCAAAGACCGGATGCTGGACATGTGGAGAGCCACATTACTAGCGTGAATGTCCAGTTGAGAGGGCTAAAGTGCTCAGGTCAGCCGAAAATACTACAGTTGGAGATTTGGGCAAGGCTGACGAGATTCATGCAGTGGTAAATAATCATTAGGTCAAGCACCAATCCACTTTTCTCGAGACATCAGGTACCATCACCGACCAAAATTTTAGTATTTTGATAGATACTGGTGCTAAAGAGAGATTTATTTATAGTGCAATGCTAAAGAGAATTAACATAAAGTTAGTCGAACAAGATGAGTTTATATAAGTAGAAATGGCTTTGGGTGCCAAAAATAAGGTTGGGGGAAGAGTTGTGGAATGTCACATTAACTTGGGATATTTTGTAATGACATCCGACCTATATGTCACGATCTTAGGATCTTATGACATTGTGATCGGTATGGACTAGTTGGAATCACATGATGTGATACTCAACTGTAAGACAAAATGATTGAGTTTGATCGATCATGATGGGCATAGAAGAGTGATTGTAGGAAGAAACTAGGGAGTGTGCATGAGTTTCATTTCATCCCTACGGTTATAAAAGAGCATGCGCAAAGGATTCAATCTATATGAAATCTTAGCGCTGAATGAAAAGGGCATGGTGGAAGGATTAGAAAACCTTCCGATTGTACGGAATTTTGCGGATGTGTTCCTAGAAGAGTTACCAGGTTTTCCACCCAAAAGAGACCTGGAGTTTACAATCGACTTGAAAACTTTAACTGAACCGATAGCAAGAATGCCTTATCGGATGTCGACACTTGAGTTACATGAGTTGAAATTGAAACTGAAGGAGTTGTTGGACCTAGTAATTATATTCCCAAGTGTGTCACATTGGGGTTCACCTATTATTTTTATAAGAAAGAAGGATGGGTAGTGGAGACTCTGTATTGACTATTGTCAATTGAACAAGGAAATGATCAAGAACCAATATTCTTTGCCAATAATAAATGATTTGTTTGAAAAAATTAAGGGCACGACTGTGTTTTTAAAGATCAACTTGAGAGCATGATATCATCAGTTACGGATCAAGGAGAAAGATATTCCTAAGACCACATTCAAGATGAAGTTTGGACATTACTAGTTTACCATTTTACCATTTGGACTGATAAACGCCCTAGTGGTATTCAAGAGCTTGATGAATGGGGTGTTCCTTAAATACTTGGACACATTTTTCCCAAGTGTTCATTGATGACATATTGATATATTCTTGGATGAGAGAAGAACATGACGAACATTTGCGCTTGGTACTACAGTGTTTATGAGAAAAAAAATGATACGAGAAACTGTCGAAATGCTCTTTTTATCAATCGAGGATTCATTACTTAGGGAATGTTATCTCTAACGAAGGCATCATTGTGGATCCGATGAAGGTAGAGGAAATCATGGAATGCCTTGCATTAATGAAAATACCATAAGTACATAGATTTATGGTTTTAGCAATATATTATTAATGGTTCGTCGAAGGTTTTTCGAAGATAGCAAATCTGATCACGAAATTGCAGAAGAAAACCAAGAAGTTTTTATGGACCGAGAAATGCATAGAAGCATTTCAAAGGATTCAAGGAGTTTTTGACGAGAGTGCCAATACTAAAATTCCCCTAAATGGACAAGGAATTGTTGGTATGAACGGATGCATCCAAGAAAGACTTAGGCGGAGTCTTGATGCAAGATGGTTGAGTACTCGTTTATATCTCAAGGAAATTAAGAAAGAATGAGGAGAACTACGCGATGCCTGATTTGGAGTTATTAACCGTTGTGTATGCCATGAGAGTGTGGAGACACTATCTGATTGGAAACAAATACGAACTAAAAACATACCACTGTGGTTTGCAACACATTTTTACGCAAAGCGACTTGAATGCGCGACAAAGGCGTTTGTCGGAATTGCTTAGCGAAAACGATTTTGAGATTACTTACATAAAAGGAACAATGAACATAGTGGCATATGCATTGAGTAGGAGACCATGCATATTCTTGATGATACCTTTTCAGACGAATCTTCAAGAAAATATTCTAACTATACAGTTTGACGATAACTAGTATAAAGAGGTTAAGGAAAATATCAAACAAAACACCATGTTGGTACCAAATTTTGAAGGATATACATTGGAAAACGACGGATTGATGAGGTATAATAAACGGATTTACATACTGCCTAATGAAAAATTGAGAATTTTGATCTTAAACGAAGCTCATAGAGTAGTGTACATGGATCATTCAGTAGTCACGAAGATGAGGGTGGACCTTAATCCCTTATTCTTCTAGAAATGAATGAAGTCAAACATAGTTAGCTATGTGGAGAAATATCTAGAATGTCATTAAGTGAAGGTTGAACATAGACATTCGAAAAGATTAATACAACCACACACTATTCCAGAATCAAAATGGGAGGTCATTTTGATGGACTTTATTATTGGATTGCCACTGAAGGCAAGGAGACACGACTCAATTTTTGTGGTAGTTGACACTCTGGCGAAGAGTGCACATTGTATTCCTATGCACATGACAGATCAAGCGCCATACGTATCTAGAGATTTTATTAACGAGATTGTGAGATTACATGGTGTGCCTAAAAGGATCATATCCAATAGAGGATGAATGTTTAAATAATGTTTTTGGACCCGTCTCCAAGAGGCCTTGGGGACACAACTGAACGTTAATACAACATATCACCCTGAGATAGACAGGAAGACAGAAAGAACGAACCAAAAATTGGAATATATGTTGTGTATGTACGTGATGGACCAACAAAAGCATTAGGAAGAGTTTTTTCCACTTGTAGAGTTTGCATACAAAAAAAACTATCAAGGTACCATTGAGATGGCCCCATTTGAGTTTCTTTATGGGTGACAGTGTTGGATGCCATTTAGTTGGGATCGATTTGAGGATAGGGTCCTGGTAGGACTAGAAGTGAATCAAGGAACGAAAGAACAAATGTCAATGATAAGACAAAGGATTAAATAATCGCAAGACCGATAGAAGAGTTATGTTAATGTGCATTACGTTGACCATAATTATGATGGAGGTGACTGAGTTTTCGTGTGGGTGAAACCACACAAGAGATTTATCAAGTTTGGAAAGGGTGCTAAACTCTCTCCTAGGTTTTTGGGACCTTTCAAAGCTATGGAAAATAAGGGACCTGTGTCTTATCAAATATCCTTTCTTGATTATTTGAGGCGTATGCACGATGTTTTTCATGTATCTTTTTTGAGACATTGTGTTCATGATGCTACACATGTGATTGACATGAGTTCCTTGTAGCTGTCAGATGAGGGTGCACTCATGGCGGAGCCAATCCACATTTTGTACCATCGCATTCGACATCTACGACATAGAACATTCGATCAGGTCATGGTCCAATGGGACAATTATAGTCCACACTCGACTACTTGGGAGGACACATATGATATGCGCTAGCAATTTCCCTATTTTTTTGATAGTTTATACATATACATCTTATCAAATTCTTTATTTACTACATTTTATATACTTTACAACTTTGTGAAAAAGTTTAAAACAAGCGGGGGTGTATGTAACATCCCTCTCTTGAGAGAATATGTTATTGAATTATTATTTGAGGACACTTGCGTGCAAGTGATCCAATTATATTATATTGTTATCTATTTCTCTTATGGATTCTTATGATGATGTTGATGGATTATGATTTATGTTGTTTTAATATCTTGTATTGACATATGTTATTGATGAGTTTCCCCTGAGTGTGAAGGACACTTGACAGATTGTGGATGTCGATGGCATCAATGGACCTCCTTGGACTCTAGATTGAGTCAGGGAGTGGATTGTATTGGTTTGAGTATTTCATTTATGCATATTTGACATATGATCAATTATATTATGATGTTGTTTATGGATCATTGATAGTGTTTCATTGATGGATGAAGGATGAATATTGCCAGCTAATCTGACTGACATAAGGAGTAAAGGGGCCATGCAAATAGACCAGATATTGAAGGTGAGTTGTGGCAGTGTACCTGTCACATCCTACTAGCACTCCCTTCATGGCTCAAATTATATGTTAACGATTACCTAGTTTGAGAGGTCCACAATGTCCTGAGGGTAGACTCAGATAGTTATTCATGAAGATTTCTAAGAGGCGTGCAATAAGGTGGGGTAGTTATTCCTTAGAATCCCTTAGTATCTCACACGGTCGCCCAAATGGAGTGTTGACTCCAGGGGTTGGAAAAATATCAAAACTAGTCAAAGGCGAGTGGCACCCTTGGAGCATGGAGTGTGTCTTGAAGGGAACATCACATAATTAAAAATTTAATAAAAGGCACGTGGAACCCTTGGAGAATGGAGTGCATCTTGAAGGGCATGTCACGTAAATACAATTTGAGTCAATGAATATAGGTGGCCTAGAAAACCGTGAGAAAATGATTAACCTTGTAAAATATTGAACATTGCTTGATGAATTAATTAATTAATTAATTAAGGATTGAATTTATTAATCATAATCCCTATAAGAGTCTAAGCCTTTGCAATTAAAAATTTAATTAATCCTAAGTCTAATTTAGTAATAAGACTAAAAAACTAAATTTATAAATTAAATAATGAGGGGATGAAGTAAATTAATTTAAGAATTCAAGGAAAATAAAATAAATATAAAGATTGATTAAATACACGTATGTGCAAGTAATTACCAAATTGGAATTTAAGGTAAGAATGGAATAAAGCTAAAGGAATGGGTATGCATAGAAAGGAATCTAGAGTCTAGTTAACACTAGTCTAACTATGAAAAGATCCCTATTTTAACTCAAGTCAATTTTAGAAAGGTGTCAATCATTAATTGGAAATAAGGGGAACAAAGAGATAACTAGGAGTGATTTAAGGAGTGCTTTCAAGAAGGGTGAGAGAAATTGACTTGTATTAAAATAAATTATGGAATTTTCTTATCCAACTTATGGAGAGGGTGACAAGTGTATGGGGGAGATAATCATTTATTAATTATTTGAAAAATGAATCAAATGTGCAATTGAATATGTCATTAAGGAAAATCCTATAAAAAAAATGGCCTATATGAGGAATGGATTATCATTGGTTATGGGTAACGTTATGCTGTAGAAATTTTGACTGGTTTTACTTGTGAGAGTTGGGATACCCATCTTGAGAGAGAGTGGTGGCTCTACCTTGTGAGGCAAGCTGGGAGCTAGAGGATTTATAGTTCTGTGTGTGTGTGGCCCCTTTGCGGCTCGTGGGGCTAAGGGGGAAGAAAAGTACCCCTAGCGTTGGATGGGAGGTATTGATGAAGTATCAACAGTTAGCAAGTGGATAAAGGAAGGGAAGGCTAGTCACCAAGGATCGTCATCAAGCCCATCTTCAACGGTTACGGTAATTAAATTTCAATTTGTAATTTTTAAACCAATCGTATATTAAGGTTGAATATTGTTGTGAAGTTGTGATTGTAAACATAATAATAAAATTTCGAATTAGCCTATTGATTAATGTCCTTGCGAATCCTTTGTGACTACTGAATGCTTCCTCTGCGATTTTATAAAAAATGTATCCTCCGAGATTTATTACCTCTGTGTTTTATAAAAATAAATTGCCATGTGTTTTGTGCATTTACCTTGCGATGATTATTTGTTTCTCTTGTTTTCGTGATTCTTGGTGTCTAGTTACTGGGTTTCATAAACTGGGATGATCGATATGGCAGGTAATTTACTCTTTAGGATAGCTACTATGTTCAGTTTATTTTTTAAGGTATACAATGTACCTGTGTCAAAATTTAGATTGTGAATCCTTAATGGATTTATCTCTATGTTTTACTTGAACTAGATTGTGATTCCTTAATGGATTTATCTCTGTGTTTTACTTGAACTCAATTGTGATTCCTTAATGGATTTATCTCTTCATTTTACTTGAACTGGATTGTGATTCTTTAATTGATTTATCTATGCATTTTACTTGGACTAGATTGTGATTACTTATTGGATTTGTCTCTGCATTTTACTTGAACGACATTATGATTCCTTAATGGATTTATCTCTGCATTTTAATTGAACTGGATTGCGATTCCTAAATGGATTTACCTCGTCATTTTATAAAAATTAAAATTTTCATGTGTTGGGTGCATCTACCCTACACTTTCACTCAGAAAACCTCTGTGTTTTTATTCAGAAAATTTTCCATGTGTTGGGTGCATCTACCCTACACTTTCACTCAGAAAACCTCTGTGTTTTTTTATGAAAAATTTCCATGCTTTTGGTGCATGTACCCTGTTATTTCTCTTAGAAAACCTCTGCGTTTTTAATAAGAAAAATTTCCATGTTGTTGGTCCATTTACCCAACAATCTCACTCAACAACCTCTGGAGATCTCGATCATATACTAGAACTTGAGTTGATAGTCTCAGCTGGATCACTAACACATTGTGGTGGGGATCACAGTGTTAGTGATCCCCACCACACAACACACAACTACCATTCACCAGATTATAAATAGTGTACAGGTTCCTTGTTGTGGTGTTCTCTCCTTCCTTATTTTCTTATCTCCATAGAAAGAGACAAACCTAACTACATGGAAAGGAAAAATCGAAAGGGCTTCAATTTTCAATGTGGTTGATTTCTTAACAATGATCGCGGGTTGGGATTTTCCTAAGCCAGTTCGGTCTGGTGCCTTCAAGCAATGACCTCCTTACCTCAGACCGAACGTAGGAGTGGTATCCATAGGAAGAACTGAAGATAGAAATATATTATAACGGCTTAGGGAGTAGAGTCGAGGAATATCGTGCATGCTCCCTCCATTTCGTTTGCCACTAGCTTGCTTCAAAGTAGTTAGTCCATCCCTCTCCATCATCTTGTCTGTCCCTTTTTAACAAAAGAAGTCACCTTGTGATTTGTTCTTTTACCTTCTGATCTTACCCCAGGAAACGTCTGCATTTTTATAAAAAAATTGCCAGGCAGGAAGCTAGTGTACTGAGCGATTTTGCCATGCACCCTTTTCCCTGCACTTCCCTCACTTGTTCCCTTCCTTTACTCCTTTCTGTTGGATATGGGTGGCCTTGTGCACCCCCCTCACTGATCGCTACCTAATGGATTGGTGTTCTTTGTTTTCGAGAAACCTGAGAATTGGCCATGCTCCTTCAATCTGATCCAATGAATTGCACTAACATGCCAAAACTTTTCTCTTATTTACACACTTTCTCTTTCCTTATGCGAATTTATTGAGGATGTTTGTTCATATTTTATGAAAATCCAGTTTAGAAGTTTACCATCACACAGATTATTGGAGGGAGACATGAGAAAAGGTCAAATGTTACTTTATTTGACCCTCCAGTATGATTATGTTTTCACATTTTGGTTCTCTCGTCACATGGTTCCTTGAAGACCTCAAAAAAAACATGTTGGTTTTCAATTACAGTTCAATTATGGACTTAGCATTCCTGGACATTTCATCTACTCCATGTACTATTTTTCCAATAGTTTGCTTGGATTGAGAATCCTATATGTGAAGTAGTTTTAAACTATTTTCAAAATCATGGACATTAAACTAGATCCTTAATATAAGATTTACGTCGTTGATCTATCAAATGCAATAGGAATGTGATATTCCTCTTTTGTTTAGCTTTAAATTATACACCCATCCCTTCATATAGTTTCAACTTTCATGCCAAGAGAGAGAAATGGATAGGATATAGACTTCGAAATGTTTTAGATAGATGTGAGTTCTAAAATGAAGCCTACTAAGATAAAGATTTAGGTAGGGATCCAAGCTTCTTAAAATACAAGTCGATCATGAGGCTTGTTCTTTAAGAGTTCTTTTTCAATATTGAAGCAGTGTCCTAGAATTAATAAAGGTATCTACAAATTAAAGCCTACAAATGCAGATTTCTCGTGCACCTATATAATAATGTTGACTTATGATTGACTAAGTAATTATATTCTCTTGCACCATTTAAAATAAAGTAGATTCCTCTTGCGCCTCGAACAATATTGAAGTATGGTTGATTGAGTATTTATATTTCCTTGTGCCGCAAAATAATGTTGATGTGTAATGATTTAGTAATTGGATTTATTTGCACCATGGAATATTGTTGATGTATAAATGATTAAGTACACAGATTTCCTTGTGCCACAGAATCATGTTGATGTGTAATGATTTAGTAATTGTATATTTTGTTCCATGGAATCATGTTGATGTGCAATGATTTAGTAATTTTATTTATTGTTCCATGGAATAATGTGATGTTTAAACAATTTAGTAATTAGATAATCTTTCATCTTGAAATTAAACCTTGATGTATGATTGGTTGTAAATTGCTTAATCTTGCGCCTTGAAATTAATGATGGTAGATGATGGGTTATGTAATTGATTACTCTTGTGCCATGTTTAATTGATGATTAGGATTGATTGATTGATCTAGTTAATTTTCAAATTTATTGGTTTTAGTGATCTTTAGACACCTCATTGTTCCTCAGAACAGTCACTAGCCCTCAGACCTTAAATGGTCAAAATAAATTTGATGAATATTGGGCTTGAGCATTGCTTATGTGTCCTAGAGGTCCCAACTATGCAGTATAGGTTGAGTGGGTAGTTATTTTAATTCTTAGTGACATGGTTGATCATTCAATTATATATTGCTTCAGTCGATCGTGATGTGTTGGTTGTGTCGTTTTTTATTATGATGATGCGTTGATTAAGTGTGGCTATTATTTATGATGATGTGTTGATTGCGTTGTTGTTTATGTGTTTATTGTGCCACTTTTAGTTATTTTAATTCATGCTTATGTGTCATTTTAGTTACAATGAGGTATCATTTCTGATGTTTTTTATTATGTTGTAAGGAGTTTAATATCCTAATGCAAAACAACACACACACACACACACACTGGTTGTACAATGTATTTTGTAGTTTATTTTTTCTTATCCCATTGGGCTTCTACCTTTTTGAATTTAAAGGGATGAACATTTTATTATATAAACATCATAAGGATTCCAAGCTTCCTTAATATTTTTTACAAATTCTTCCTCCGTTAACAATTCTAGATTCAACTTGAATTGTTTGGGATGTTTTGCATGGGTTGGGGCCATAGCTAACATATTGTGTTATGGTTTGAGTACCCTTTCCCATTGTCTCACAAAATTAACTTCTTCTGGGAATCCTTTAGATATTAGAAATCACTCTAGCCTCTTCCCTATTTTGTCTACCTCCATTCTCTTGTTTCTCTAGGATGGAATTGGTTTTGTTGGTTCAATATCCAACCAACCCATAGCTTATAAATTTTTTATAAAACACCTTGATAGACAATCCATGTTGGAAGTAGGTCCCTAAAGTTTTGAATCTCCTAATGTAAAGTTTATGCCTTTCCTTATCACCACAACGTTTCTCTGGATACACTTCACATCAAAAAATATGTTATATTCTTCAACTCTATCTAAGTAAGGACCATAAATGTTTAGGATATATATTTATTTCTTCATATCAAATGAAAAAAAGTATACTCATATCCTTGTTGGAAAGGCTGAGGAGTTATAGAGGGTAAAAGAGAACCAAGGTACCACTCTGTAATACTTTCACTCGATCTCCCAATATCATCGATGTAATTGACCTCCCACCCAATCATAAATTTTGAGAGTTCATGAATAACCTTTTCCCCATTTTTCATTGTTTCCTAAAGGAGGATAATAATGGGTTTTAATGTCTATATAAACCTCCCGATGACCAATTTCTTAAAGGTATTGGCTATCTTTTTGTAGTTGAGGGTTAGGAATATCATTTAAGTTCCCCACAAGTAGAGGATTCTCTAATATCCCCAATTATATATAGTTTTTTCCCACATATAACCTATAAATATGATTGTTTATGTGCCATGGAATTATAATTCGTTATTCTTCTTTCTTTTGTCTTCTTTTTTTTCTCATAAAAAAACCCTAATCCCCCTCCCCCTATTCCGTAGGAAATCAAAGTCTCCTTTTGTTGTGGTTTGAAGTTTATATTTGGAGTATTTATGGATGAAAAAAATCATTGGAATTCTTCCCTACCTCAATATCCAAGTTAGGATTTTCATAAGTCCCCACCTATGCTTCTTCTTCCATACCTCAAAATCCAAGTTAGGGTTTTCATAATTCCCCACCTAGGATTCTTCTTCTACTTGAGCCTTATCTATCACTAGTAGAGGGTTTAAGGTTGGGGAAAAATGATTTTTTATGCTTAAAAATCTAGGCAAGGATTCAATGATGGAATCCAAGGCCACTATATCTCTACCTCTAACCCCCAAGTGTCAAAAACTAATTTTTTGAAATATTTCCTTTATAAGGGTAATTTAATCAAAAACACTTACCCATGAGATGATTGTTTTCCTTGTTATCATTGAAAACATATAGAATATATTCCTTTCGAATACCCAAGGCCAAGGGATTCTCATCTAGGCCACTAGCTTATCACATGTGGGTAACTTTTATTTTCCTATTTTCCTTAATAACTTCTATCTTTGTAATTTTCTGAGGGGATCCCATCAATATCCCACACCTTTCTCTGATCACAGAAATTTTATCCCATTGCCTTGTGCCTGTAGCTATGGCATAGCCCAAATCTGAAGGGTATGCCAACATAATTGATAGCTACATGAAAAAAATATTAACCTATTTCGATAACCAATTCCTATTCTAATTCTTTACTTGTTTCAAGACCCACCAACATTCTTTGCCTCCCAATGTAATAAATGTCTGAGAAACATAAACAAAATTCATAAAATTTCCCAAGGGAGTTCCCTTTTCCATCAAAAACATCCTTTGAACTTCATACCGTATCCCTAATATTCAAACAAATATTGGAACAATGTTCACTCAAGTCATTCTAACTTCAAATTCGACATGCCACTTCTTCAAGAAAAACGTTTGGGAGCCCCACTTCCATCTCCTTTGTAGAACCTTATTTATCTCCTTTGTTATCTTAAAAAAACACATTAGCCATTACTTAGCTAGGGTCAATATGTGGAGTGTGTGTCTTGCAATATGTTTGAAGTTTAGCCTCGTTCAATTCTTTAAACATTCACAAGACATCTTTTTACCAATATAACTTCAATTTTCTTCTCTTCCATTTCCAAAATTATTTAATTTGGTTTTTGAACCCAAATTTATACTTATCAACTCTAGAGTTTTTTTTTGCATTTCCTTCTTTTATATTTTCCCTCTCCTTATATGAGGGGTCTTGGATGGTTCCCTACGTCAAGCCAGGATGAGTCACTCATTAGGCTAAAGTCTAAATTCTTACTAATAAAACTAGTATCCTATAGTTTGGTAGAAATCCTTAAAGAGTTACATAGATGAAATTCAATATTCCATAATCAATGGTATAAATTCCATCTCTTCATCATAATTTCCATTAATAATTCCATATCTATCATGGTTAGAGAAGGAATTTTTACTTAGAAATTGGGAGAGTAGTCATATTGTATAAACACCAAAAAATTATTCTAGGTATCTATTATTATTCAATCAAACACATATTTATATATGAATTTTTCCCTCAACTACACAACAAACTTATGAGGGAATATATCAACTACACATATAAATAGGATCTAATAGTTGGAGAAGATCTCTCACAACCAGATAGATCTAACAAACCCAAACCAATTCTAAAGTAAACATTAATTCTAACACCCTCTCTTAACCCTTACATCACAAATAACAATACTGAAATCACATAAAAGTATTTTTGGACTATGATCTCTATCTAGTATAGACTACTCCTATCACTTGATCCATTAAAGATACAATTGCTTCTGACCATCAATAACATATTTGTGATGATTGACGATTCTTGGCATACTTCGAAAGATAGTCTAGATATTGAATCCTCCTATTGACATACTTCTATCTTCTGAAATACATAGATCGCTTTAGTTTCCATTTATATAGGAAAACATTCTAGATATTGATAATCAATCATACAACTTGACATTTTTTCATATCCACAAGCTCACAAACAAAGAAAGATGAACATAATTGTTGTTCTTGGAACAATGAAATACAACCATAACCACCAACTTCTAACAAACTCTAGACATAATCAAATCGATGATATGTTCTTGTGGCACTGAAGTACGTCAAGAAACAACAACTTAAATTATGTGTACTATGTTCTATGAATATTTCTTCATAAAAAAACTCACAATCACACAAGCTATTGAAATCTTTCACACTCTACACACCTAATAAAGAAATGAATTCAACATAGATACATTTAGTGGTGTTTTACTAATATAGTTTCCTCCTACATAGAGGAGAAGAGCTCATAGACACGAGAAAACTCACCAAATCCATTCTCTTTCACTTGTTACAAGGAAAATGAAGTCAATTGAATTCCCCTCATCAACAGTGAAAGACTCGAATTGGGAATCTGAGTCGTTGCCCTGAATCTGTGAAATTATATGCAACCAGTGAGATAAATTCTTAGATCTATTTGTCTCCCTCTGTGTGGTAGTGTCCTCGCTCGCAAAAATACTTGTGATCTCTAGCAAGTGTTGCATCTGCCAGAAATCCCACCTCCAGTTCATTGGCGGGCTTCCCTGTGCAGGCTCCTCCCTGCAGAACGTGACCCCTTCTCTAATGGTGGATCGAATTTTCTCTCTCTTCGAAGGAAAAAAAAATGCCGATTGTTATTCCACGGGATTCAATAATTACTCTACACATGTAAATCTCATCTTGTTAAAAAACAAAAGAACTTGTTTACAAAAAAAAATCACACAATAGCAATCATTCAAAAACATATCTATTGTAACACAATCCAAGTTAATCTACTCTCCGATACTATACTAACAACAGATTGACAATCATATCTTTCTCATTTTCTTGGATCCTACCATGAGGGACTTAAGCCTTAACCAATTTAGAAATTGAAAGAGTAGTCATATTGTATACACACCCAAAAAACTATTTTAAGTATGTATTATTATTAAATCAAGTATATGTTTATACATAAACTTTTCCATTAAATACCTAACAAATAAAATAAATTTAAGAGAGAATATCTCAACTATATACTTAAATAAAATATAATAGTTGAGAAAGATTTCTCACAAACCCAAACCAACTCTAAAATAAGCATTGATTCTAACATCTATGAGGTAATCCAACTCCCTCCGTGTGGGAGCGACCCTTCCAATCATCTCCTCCCTAACTCATCTAAAATTCCAGGTGGAGCAATTCATCTGTTGTCTCTCTCTCAAATCGACCATATAATCCAGTTCTTCTTCCATCATCACCAAACACTCCATGGTAGCTCATCCCATGTCCTTATCACTCAGTTCCAAAGACTTCAAACCAACCACCTATGAAAACCCTAGTTAGTGCCTTCGGAATCCAAGCCTCCCACCATTCCCACCTTCAGTGTCTTCCAAAGCATCAGACATACTCAGCCTTTATGGATTTTTCATTAATTCCTCGGCATCCTAGAAATATTTTGAATATGCAGCATTTGTTTTCCTTCTCTGTGTGAATGTTCTCGTCGCACAAATTTTATCCTTTCATCCCTCTTGATAGATGGGAAGGATAACTTGTCAAGTGTTTCCTTCTTATGATAAATAATTTCTTCTGCTTGTCACCACTCTCACTCCAACATATTTTCTCAACACCCTACTAACTAATGCAGGAGCTCAGCGATCGATCCTTAGGTGTGCCCCAGGTTCAATAGTGAATCATGATTCTCATACCAGAATTGACTATCTACTTTCTCGCATGCCCATTCTGTGAAGGCATTCCCATACCAGAAACTACTATCAACTTTCACTCTCCCTCTTGATCTCCGATCACAATAATCTTAACTTGATCTGCGACATGCACTACCTCATGCAACAAACCTCAGGGGAGGTTCTGCGTGATATTTAGAATTGAGAAAACCAATTGATGTGGCCTTGCAAGCTGATCACTTCCACTGTTTCTGTAGTTTAAACCACCGCCACACCGCAGACTCACCGGTACTTTAAAATAGCACCACACCACAGACTCACATCCAACACTCATCGCCCCAAAGACCATCAGACTGAGACTGAAGGAATTGTTTCGCTGCACTGCAGACTCAACAGATTTTATGTTGGGATTTGGTAAAAGAAGATTATGTTGCAATAGATTTTATGTTGGGATTTGGTAAAATAATGTTCCTTAGCATAATGGTTGGATAGAAACGTTATTGGTGAGAAGAACTCATAAGAACAAATTTCAAATTTGTCTAATTTGGTGATAAATGAAAAAATGAGAAGCAAAGAAGATAATACATAGAAGACAAAATTGAAAACAAGAATGAGCAGAGCAGCTTCAACAAATCAAGAAAATCAAGAAACAATCGTACAACTGGCTAGGATAGTTGGCAGTGTGCAGTCACATACTGTTGAGGTTACATATATAATTAACACACCCAAACTCAAGAGTTACAAACATCAACACTGATAATGCCTCTGAGTTACAAGTGTTGTCTCTGAAAATAAAAAAAGGATTTTCCTAGTGGCTTTGTAAAAATGCCTTCGATCTGATCTTGTGAGCCACAAAATTGAAGTGTGATGTCACCATTATTGACTAGCTCACGTATGAAGTGAAAGTGAGTGTCAATATGCTTTCTTTTCTTGTGAAACACGTAGTTTCTAGATAAATAAATTTTTGAAGTGTTGTCACAGGAGATAGGAGTTGGCTCCTTTTCTGTATGTGACATATCATTCAATATTCTTCTCAGCCACACATCTTGACAGGAAGTTGAGGTAGCAACGACATACTCTTCCTCTATAGAAGATATTGAGACAATGTGTTGTTTCTTTGATGCCCAAGAAATAGGGTTTGTGCCGAGGTGAAAAACATGTCTAAGGTGCTTTTCCGGTCATCTAGGATGCCTGCAAAATCATTGTATTGTAACCAAAGAGATGATTATCATCAGACTAAGTGTACCATAATACAAAATTGAGAGTTCTTGCAACATATCTCAGAATCCTTTTTTCCATCTTCTAGTGAGAAACTTTGGGGGATTCCATGAACTTGGAAACAAAGTTGTCTGCATACACAATATCAGGCCTAGTTGATGTAAGATATAAAAAATTGCTTCATAAATTTTTTGACATGGTAGAATCCATTGTAGGGCCTTCATCATTCTTGCTCAATTTTGGGCCTAGGGGTATAGGAGTTTATGTTGGATAATAGTCTTTCATGCATAATCTTTTGATGATGTCTACTGCTTACTTTTGCTGACGGAAAAAAATGTCTTTGGTTGATTGGTCAACCTCAATCCACAAAAAATATTTCATTATGCCAAGATCTGTCATATCAAACTCAGATTGCATGGAATGTTTAAAACTGGTTAACTCAATATTTCCAATATATATCATGTCATCAACATATAAACATACAATCAGAATTTTACCTTGCTGATCTGTTTTGGTGTATAGAGTTGGCTCATTTTGACTTCTGTTAAAACCACTCTTGATCAAGTAAGTGTCAATTATGTTGTACCAAGCTCTTGGAGCTTGCTTTAAGCCATACAAGGCTTTCTTCAATCGATACACTTTGGTTGGCTTCTCTTTGACTTCAAATCCAGATGGTTAATCCACATAGACCTCTTCTTCTAAGATACTATTCAAGAAATATGACTTAACATCCATCTGGTATAATTTCCATTTGTGTTCAGATGCTATGGATAAGAGAGTCCTTACAGTGTCCAACCTTGCTACTGGAGAAAAAGTTTCACCATAATCAATACCTGGTTGTTGTGAGAATCCTTTGGAAATAGGTCTTGCCTTGTGTTTTTCAATCTACCCCTTTTCATTGAGTTTAGTTTTGTAAAGCCACTTGACACCAATACTTTTCTTGTGTATGGGAAGATCTACAATATCCCATGTCTTTTTCTTCTCAATGGAGTCAATCTCTTAGTTCATGTCTTGAACCCTATGGGGCTCTTTAGATGCCTCTTTAAAAGATGCAGGTTGACATGACATTAATGCAAAAATATTGTGTTGATCAATATCATCGAACTACTAATGGATTTCTCTCAAAATTCGAGTTCTCTGATTTTGAAGTTCAGAGGATAAATTTCTGCTTGAAGTAGAGTTGTCCTGAGGAATTTCAGGTTGTCCTTGTACCTCCAATATTGGAAGGGCAGGCTGATGTGTTTTCTATTCTAAATTTTTTGTGTTTTGAGGAAGTGGCAACAATGGATTTTGACTGTCCATAGGTCGATTTTCAGACTCACTCCAGAACTGATTTTCAATAAATTTGACATCTCTGTTGAGAATTAGTTTCCTTGAAATTGGATTGTAGAGTCTATAGGATTTGGATGTATCATTGTAGCCAACAAAGATGCATTTCTCACTTCTATCATCAAGTTTATTCCTCAATTCGGAAGGTATGTGAGCGAATTATATGCATCCAAATGTCCTTAGATGAGCAACATTTAGCTTTGTCCCACCCCATGCTTCTTGAGGAACCTTCATCTTGAGATTGGTGGTTGGAGACTATTCAAGAGATAAACTGAGCATGTTACTGCTTCAACCCAAAATAGATTTGAAAAACATTTCTCTATTAGAAAACTTCTTTCCATGTTCATTATTGTATGATTTTTTCTTTCGACCACTCCATTTTGTTGTGGAGTATACCTGGTTGTAGTTTGCATGACGATGCCTTGTGATTTGTAGAAATTTTCAAATTCTTTGGAGTTGTATTCTCCTCCTCCATATGACCTGAGAGTCTTCACATATTTCCCACTCTGTTTTTTAGCTTCACCCTTGAATTCTTTGAACTTTGCAAAGGTTTCAGACTTGTGTCTCAGAAAATAAGTCTGAGAAAATAGATCCAAATTTTCCTTCTAAAGTCATCAATAAACGTTAAAAAATAAATGCTACCACCTATTGAATTTGTTTGAATTGGTCCACATAGTTCAGTGTGAACCACCTCTAAGTGTTGTTTGGCTTGAGTGGAGGACTATGGAAAACTAGTTCTCTTATGTTTTCGAAGAATGCAAGACTCACATGGGGGATTTTTCTCTTTGAAGATAGGTAGACCTTTGACCATGGACTGCTTTTGTAGAAGGCTTAGAATATGAAAGAGTAGATGTACAAATCTTGCATTCCAAACCATAGTTTCATTGGGCGTGGATGAACTTTGTGCATATGATTGGATCACATTTGCAGTTCTAAGGGCCAGGGGAAACATTTTATTCCTAGTCAAGTGGATTTTAGAAATCAATTTTTTGTTGGGGGTTTTGTCATACATCCTACATGATGCTCCTTCAAAAAGTACCTTATAGCCATGTTCAATTAGTTGTCCTACACTTAACAAATTATGTTTCAGATCTGGAACATGATAGTCACTGTTTATGTCTTTCTTTACATTTTGTTTAGTAAGAATAAGTATAGTTCATTTTTCTTGAAATTTGACTAAGGAATCATTTCCAAGTGTAATATAAGATGAAATGGAAGAATCAATGCATGAAAGTAAATCTCTGTTACTTGTCATGTGATTGTTGCATCCACTTTCTAACAACCAAAGATTTGTGTGTTGTTCTTCAGTCTTGTGCCATGAGAGAAACATACCATTGGAGGTTTCCCCTTCATGATTTGAGACATGTGCTCTTCCTAAAAGATGATTTTATTTCTTCTTCAAGAATTCAGATCCATAGTTCTCATACTTTTTGCAGTAATAGCATTGTATGCTTGATTTTCCATTTGATCTTCTCCCTCTGCCTCTTTGAGGCTGTAAATTTTGATTCTAGTTTTGTTGTCTGTGACCTTGGAAATTCTGATTCTGGTTCTGTTTTTTGTGACCTTCACTTGAGTGATGGTTACCTGGAATTATCCCTCTTCCTTGGTGACCTATGCCAATGCTGAAGAAGAATTGAGTCTTGAAGGAATTGGCTATTGACTCATCTTCAAGATGTAGTCTGGTCTCATTTGTCAATAGAGAGCCCATTAATTCATATGTTGAAAATTTTGATAGATAATCTGATTCAAGGATGGTTGTAACAACCATTTTGAATTTCTTTGGTAGACTTATGAGGACTTTCTCAACGATTCTTTGATCAGGCATGGATTCACCAGTCAATCTGATCTAGTTTACAGTTCCCACGAGTCTCGTCATAAAATTATCAACGTTTTCAGACTCTGTCATTTTTAAAGTCTCACAATGCATCCTCAAGGTATGCAACTTGTCTCTTTTAACCCTGTCATTTCCTTGATAGGATGATTTAAGGATGTCCCAAGCATGTTTGTAAGTAACAATGCCTCTGATTTTTGAGAAAATCGAGTCATCCACTGAGTTTTGAATCCAAAATTTTTCCTTATTCTCTATGTTCCTTTGTGTTTCCTGAACAGTTCTCTATTGATTTTTCATGGAAATAATGTTTGTTGAATATGGTTCCACGTAGACAAGATCCACTTGATCCCAACACTCTTGTTCTTGTAAGAAGGATCTCATTCTAAGAGACCAAAATTCATAGTTCTTTCCAAGAAGAAATGGTCCTTGTGTTGGTCCTAAATTGCTGGAGGTGGCCATCTTGAAACAAATTGAAAAAAACAAAAAACAATTTGTTAGAGATTTATGTTCTTGCTTGTTTCCTCCACGTAAAACTAGGTCCGCGAAATCCTCTATGTGACTTCGGGCTGAAAAACACGGAGTAGACCACTTCTTTAACATTGATCTGGCTGGATCTGACTATTCGAGCACAAGATATATGGAGTAAAATCTCTGAGATTTGTTCTTTAGCGACAGTAGACCCTAAAATGGAGGAATTGGGCTTGCTAAGTTTACTTGAGAGCCAAAAAAAAAATTGAAGTTCAACCTCTCATGTGACCGAGGGCTGAAAACCAGGTGCTTTGGGCCTTCGAGCATTTTGACGCATGAAGGTTTCGATTCCTTTGAATAGCCGAATAAACGAATTACTACAAAGATCAATGGTCCTCATTGATTTGAGATCAAGGGTCCACAATTACTTTGGGACTTCGTGCCTTTGGGCCTTCGGGGCTCCGTGTGATATTCCTTTCTTACCTCGCAATCCTCGGAACTTGCAAACCTCCAAACAAGGGAAGATATCGACAGTATCAATTACCCGTCAATATCTACAAATCAGAATTACTTTGGGAGTTCGAGATTCAAGGATCTTTCACTGCTCTTAATCGCAAAACTTGCTTAGTGCCGAAATGGAGAATTTTCCAGAGAGAGGTAAATCCAACGATCCTTAATCCTCGAAAAACGAACGACCAAGATATTCTTCGGAACTACGGCCTTTGGGAGTTTCCATCTACTAATACGCACAATCCTCTGGAGTGTCGAATCTTCGAAGTGCGAGATCAACCTCCACGTGTCCTCTTGATTTGGACAACTAAGATTTACTTCAGAATCCTGGGATTTGGGTGTTCTCATATGCACAACACCACAAACCTTTGAAGTGTTAACTTTCCAGAGTGTCATATATGCTGACATGTGTCCTCAGCCTTCAATGGCTCATATTTACTTTGGGACTTCAGGCAGTTCTTTCTCTATTGCTTCACTCCGCAAAAACCTTCTAGAGTACTAAGTCTCTGAAGTGAGAGATCTGGCGTTGTGTGTCCTCATTGATGGACGGTCCAGATGAAATCCTGGATTTGAACCTTTGGGAGTTCTTGCTATTGGATTACTGAGAGGGGGGGTGAATTATTAATAGCATAATTATAATCCTTTTTCTTCAAATGTTATATCAATGTAGAATTATTATCCAATAATGAGAAGTAAGAAATAAACAATCACACACATACACAATACAACAGTGTTTTATGTGGAAACCCAAATCGGGAGAAAACCACATAATTCTTTTTCTTATATGTATTGAAGAATTCCATTCATTGGAAGCACCAACTTCCTTTGTTTTCCAGCTGAAACTGGAAGGAGGCTCCAACCCCCTAGTTTCTCACGCTACAACCTCAGGGAAGCTCCAACACCCAAATTCTCTATCTACAACCAGAAGGAGGATACAACCCCCAATGTTCTCTGGATACAACCGGAAGGTGGATACAACCATCTTTCCTTGCCCCATCCTGCCACCCTAAAGTAGAAGTAGAATGATGAAACCATTGTCACACTATCACTGTGAGATATACTGTTGTAAATTTGTACCAATAAATCTGAACCATGCATCGACCATGCATCAACCTGTACCTCAACCTATAATCAACTTGTACCATAAACAAGTGCATCAACCATGCACCAACCTGTAATCAACCTGTACCATAAACAAGTGCATCAACCATGCAC
>JZKD02S1370379.1:99007-130269 GCA_000966675.3 Picea glauca
AATCATCATTTAGAAAAATATTGTAAAAAAAAACTATTTTCAATAATTATTATTGAAACATTACACTATAGCTATCAAATTCGGTAGAATCGGACTAAAAAGATTCGAAAATTCGGCTATTCGATTCAGTTCGCGGATTCGAAGATTAATACGTGAATTCGAATTCCATTTGGGAAGTCGAGTACAGAAAAATATTGTGATAATTTATTCACTGAAAATCGTAGGTTTGTGTAGTAATTTGTTCATCGGGAAGCCTTTCGCAGGGGTAATAGGTTCCACCGGCAATACCCAAAATTTATGGGCCGCCCGTGCAGATCTGGTTAGGCCAGTGATGATGTTTAAGTTTAGGGTTTGATGATGTTTAAGTTTAGGGTTTAATATACATACGGATTTCGAATTGTTATAATCGACATTATAATATTTAGAAGTATGCATAACTAAAATCATATTTTGTATACTTTGGCTTTTCTTATATACCAGTATTTAAAAATATGATCAATTTTATGTATATTGTTTTTCCAAAAGGATTTTTTCTTTAAGAGAGACCAATCCCCTTAGAGATCAATATTAAGAAACCAATATTTTTTTATGACATTTTATTCACCATCACTACATTGTATTTAATTTGCTACAAGATTTAAAAATTTCATTTACTATTATTTTTTTATGACATTTTATTCACCACCACATTGTATTTAATTTAGTAGCCGAGAATTAAAAATTACCTTTACTATTTTTTTTCCAACAGTCACGCACATAGTAACATTGAGTCTCCAGAAACCACCAGGTCATTTTATGTGGGAACAGCGTTGGTGAATGGGAAATATTGCATCACCCAAAAGGATTTCCTTTGACATCGTGTTTCCATTTTATTTTGTTTGAGGAAGGGCACACAACTAAGATAGGGTTGTTGGTTTGATTTGACATAGTAGTATGGCAAAGACGATCTATTATTTTATTTTTTTTAACTATAGGAAATTGGTAACTTTGAGAGTGAGTGATTTGGATTAGGCTGCTATTAAATTTACTGGTTTTCATTGTAACTCAAAAATATATTGGACAAACAATAAGCTTTATATATATCAATATAAGAGATATTTATAATAAGCTACATATATCAATATAAAAGATATCTAGTAAGTTTTGGTAGTGGATGTCTAACATTATTAGAATAGATCAAATGTCTCATCACAAATTTAACATAGTTAAAAAATTTGTGTGAATCACCTTCCAACCATTCAAATTATTATTTCACATTGTTAGTTATTACAAACAAAAATTTGTGTAAATCACCTTTCAACCATTCAAACTATTACTTCACATTGTTAGCTATCACAAACAAAATTTATGAAGAAAAATTAAAACCTATAAAAGGAATATACAATTCTAAATCAATTTTTTCATGAAAAAAAATTAAAACCTTTAACATAGTTAAAATTTGTGTGAATCACCTTTCAATCATTCAAACTATTACCTCTTAACATTGTTAAATATCACAAACAAAATTTATGAAGAAAAATTAAAACCTATAAAAAGAATATATACAATTCTAAATCTATTTGTTTATGAAAAAAAAAAAAACCTTTAACATAGTTAGAAAATTTGTGTGAATCATCTTCCAACCATTCAAACTATTACCTCTTAACATTGTTAACTATCATAAACAAAATTTGTGAAGAAAAATTAAAACCTATAAAAAGAATATACAATTCTAAATCTATTTGTTCAAATCTATTTGAAAGCACCTTGTTAGCTTTCAAAACCATCCTTGCAATTTGGTACAAATTCAGGAAAACACCTCCTATTGTCCCTTTAGTTGATTCCTTTCACCTTAGTGCATTCCATATTTGGGGTATTCTTATGCAAATTAAGACTCTTAAGTGGAAGCATAAACTAACAAGATTTTAATACCAAAGAAAATAAAACCAAGATAAAACCGAGAACAAAAATCAAAACCCAATACAAAACCACAGGGAAATGATAAATGGTATTCTTATTATTCAAAGGAGAATTACAATACTGGACATACTCGTACAACCATCCTCTCCTCTCTATGCACACACCACAATCCACAATATTGTGTCTTGCTCACACACTTCACTGCACATACACCTGTAGGGGTATCCTCGTATATGTATCATTTATCACACAATTACATGAACTGATCATAAATATATCACACGATTACACAACCTATTCACTGTAGTGTACATGCATGCATAGTCTAAACTTAGTTGATCTGCATGTGAATGTTACCACATGGGAAATTAGTTGGCACTTTTCCAACCATCTCCAACTTGACAAACATTTACCTCATATATCATTCCTGAATTAATTCATCACCTTTCCTGCAAGCCAAGAGAAGCCAAACACCATCACATCTCTGCAACTTCTCTAACAATACCATTATGTGAACATGTCTACCTGATTCGCTCCTGTATGGACCATTCTACCTCCATCAATAACATTTCTTATAACGAGATACACTTGGCCATTTTGATGCGCTGGACTATTAGTCAAATGCACAACACTTTGACCACCACAAAACACCTCATCATATACCTGTCCAAACTTACCTAATAGATCCTTGCATTCTTGCAAGATGTAACCTGAGGTAGGTATCCTCTTGTCCAAATATCATGAATCATAGCCAGAGACTAAATCATTGCAACCACTTTAGGTGATACTTGTGCTTTTGTGTTTGAAACACTGTTGGGTCTCCTTTTTGACATCCACAGACACCTTAATTTTGTGACCTATATTGAATATGTTGCCTAAAACAATGAGTAATCCATTCATTTTCCTCAATGAAACACTCATTTGACTATCTTTTGATGTACATGAGGTAATAATCATTTAACCTATGATTTTCATGGTTTATCGATAGTTAGAATAGTTAGTTATGTGCTTTTTTCCATATTAGCCTTGTTTTAGAAATTGTATTAGGATAGGGTTCTAAGACAACACTCAAGGTCATCGCATAATCACACTCCAATTCATTCGGTACAAGAAGGTTCTACAATCATCTGGTACCTACGCTCATCCAATACTCACACTCCAAGTCATCCGGTACTAGAAGGTTCTACAGTCACTTGGTACCTACGCTCATCTCGTACCAATGTTTATTTGTCACTTGTGCTCATCTGGTACCAGAAGGTTCTACAATCATCTGGAACCTACGCTCATCTAGTACTCACACACCAAGTCATCCGGTACGAGAAGGTTCTACAATCATTTGTACTTGTGCTCATCCGGTACCAATGTTTATTTGTCACATGTGGTCATCCGGTGCCAACATCCTACAGGCATCCGATACCAGATATAGTTCAGAAATTCGGAATGCTTCTAGAGGAAAATCGGGGACATGGGTTTAGTCAAGAGAGACGTCGACATGTAAACACATTTAATGAAATTCACCCATCTTGGATGTGTGAGCCTGCAACTCAGGAGGAATGATTATGCAAAAACTAGTAAAAATATCTAACTGCCAACTTGAGCCTTGATTTTCGTGTAGATGGTATCAAATCTAGAAATTCTATGAAATGGGTTTTGTCTAGAATGTGGCAAATTGAGTAATTTGCAAGAAATGTTTCAAAATTTGAATTGTTTTGGAATATATGGGTGGATCTCTAACTTGAATCTACCCAAACTGATGAAAAACCCAGATTTTTGTGATTTCATTCCAAAAATTGTAAAATTAGTTTTAACCAAACTTTGAGTTGGGGAATTCAGTTTTATCCATTCCTCCATGGATTTAATGTATAAATAAGAGCCTCATAGGGTTGAGAAGGAGACCATTTTTATCATCATTATCTTCATTGTTATTGTATATGAGGTTTGATATTATATGGGAAAGTGTGGAGCTATTTCTTTGTAATCAAGAAGCTAATATTTTTTAATAAATGAAAATTATTGATTGTTGAAGACATTCTCCATCCTTCAGATTTGAACTAGTCTTTCTAGAGCATGCCTAGGTCAAGTAGGGTGTAACATCCGGCTCTAGCACACTGAGCGAACTTATTCTTTGAGGACACTTGCTCGCAAGTGATCTGGATTATTATGTTTTTAAAACATTTGATTTTGATTATGAGGCATTATGGGTTGATAACATATTGTTTTACTGCATTGGCATAGACAGGTGTTATTGACTCGGTTTACTGAGTGTGTAGTATTTTGGACCTCGAAGATGCAGAGGAATTGAAGGAACCCATGGACTCCAGATTGAGTTGGGGAGTGTACCATTAGGGTTTGATTTTTTTACTGTCATATAAATGCATCTGATTAGATGATATGATATGGATATGTTCTGACATGTTTTGTTGATGATGCAGGCTGACGATAGCTTGCCAGCCAGACTCACATATGGAGTAAAGGGGTCACGGACGACTACCAAAGATGTTGAGGGAGAGGTCTCAACAACAGCCCTCCCACAACCTACTAGCACTCCCGCCGTGGCTCGAACTTCAAGTTAACGTTTACCTAGATCGAGAGGACCCACGATGCCATGAGGGAAGATTGCGACAGTCACCCATGATGATTCTAAGGGGAACGCAATAAGGTGTGGGCCTTATTCCTTAGAGGCCCTTAGTCTCCCACAAGTTCACTTGGCGGAGTATTGACTTCTGGGGTTATTGATGTCTACCAAGTCAGTCAAGAGGTGAGTGGCACCCTTGGAGCACGTGGTGCGTCATGAAGGGCATGTTGCACAAGAAAAATGGAGAGAGACCAGTGGCACCCTTGGAGCACGTAGAGCGTCCTAAAGGGCACGTCACGCAAGGGAAGCAGATTAAGGTGAGTGGCTCCCTTGGAGAAAATAGTGTGTCCTGAAGGGCACATCGCGTTGTTGATGATAGATGAATGAACCTAGATGGCCTTAGGATGAATAACATGTTAAGAAATTTTAAAACAAATTCCCTAACCAAATGTCACCCAGTAGGAAAATTTAAGGTTTAAGTCTAAACTATGCTAGTGGTAAAATTTTATCTCTCTATAATAATAATAATAATAATAATAATAACCACATAAATAATAATTATGATGTTCGTTAAATATTGTAACATGAAGGGAGTAAGAAATTAATTGTTTCAAAAAAAAATTGTTGGATTAAAATTTAAAAACACAATTAATTGTTTTATTACTTTGATAATTTAAAATATACTAATTAAATGAGAAAAGGGAAAAATGGTTAATTTCCACACCTCCCTTTTTGAGTTCTAAGTAAAAAGGGGAAAGAGGGAAAATCTAAAATATTAAGAAACTAGGAAAAGAGGGAACATAAGGGAAAAAGCTGAAAATCAAACTTAGTAAAAAATCTACCATTTAAGAGCTTTCTAATTTAAAATGAGTTAACAATTTAATAATAGGGAAAGCCATTAAAACCTGTAAGAGAATTTGGGGACACCTAGGAGTGATTCTAGGAGTAACTCTAGGTGGGTGAGGGAAATAAAGATAATTAATTAATTAAAGAAATTAAATTATGGAGGAATGTGGGGGATGGGGAACACTTGTACGAAGAAGAAATTTTAGGAATTTATTTTTAAAACTTTAATTAAATGAGATTTTAGGAAAGAAAGGAATTTCAAAACTCTATATAATGAAGGAAGGAGAAGGATGAAGGATCTTCTTCTGTTGTGTAACGTTACGCTGTAGAATTATCCACTTGAGTGACTTAACTTGTGGGAGTTGGGATACCCATCTCGGTGATGAGTGGTAGCTCGGCCTTGGGAGGTGAGCTGGGAGCTAGTCGAAATCTCTGGATAGTGAGTGTGTGGCTCCTTTGCAGCTCAGGGGGATAAGGGGGAAGAAGAGTACCCCTAGCATTGGCTGGGAGGTACCGGTGAAGTATCGTCGGTCGGTAAGCGAGAGTTGCACGGAATGCGCGAGACGTCACTCAGAGAAGACGATCAGGCAACGGTATGCTTTATTCATTTGTATGGTAAATTGTTTTAGAACTTATGCTTGAATATGAATTTTTACTTGGTTAAGTGAACTATTTGTCTAGATGGTTTTCTGAAATTTTCTTATCCTAGCTTGATGATAGTTTGACTCCCATGGATTCATTTCCCCGCATGTCTTGACCACCTTTCTGTGTTGATTATGACCTTCGTGGTTGTTTATCCTTCATCCCTAGCTCACCAGTCCTCGCCTGAGTAGTCGGTTAAGAGCCTGATCTACGGTCGTCGCCTTAGCATTAAAAGACCTATGGATCTCAACGCGAAGGATGATGAGCGAAGGACGAGCCTGCTAGCTGTCTACCCTTGATGTTTGTCCCTGGCTGATTGTTGATTCCGCCATCTGGAAATGACCTCTGGGGGTGGATTATCTTGCGTCCTGGTTGGTTTTCTCTATGCCTTGACTGATAGAACCCCTGCAATCATTCCACGACTTGTCCCATTGGATCCTTGCGTTCTCTTACTATTGTCTACGCTGTATTGGGGTTATAGAATTAGAAACACAAATTGATTCCTTGTCTGCAAATTTTGGGTATTCTGGCAATGAAGAAAAAAAAAACGCAATGGTTTCATGTTTGCACTTTTTTTTATTTTTTGTATTCTGGCAATGGAAAAATGAATTTATTTCATGTCGCCATTTCTGCATTGGTATCCTAGAATGGAAAACATTTTTGTTTGATTTTCATGTCTGCATTATATTTGTATCCTGTCAATGGAAAAACAAAATCATTTCCCCTGTCTGCGTTTTTTTTATAATTGATATCTTGGTAAGGGAAGGGAATTTGGTCATTCTTGTATGCGTTGCATTTAGCATCTGGGCAATGAAAAAGGGAAGTCACGATTTTCCATTTAAAAACATGTATGAATTTGCTATGAATGCCCACGAATTGCAAACTAAATGGTGTTGTGTTTATTCTTATGATTTCCCACGAAATGCAAATTAGTTAACACTACATTTTTCCGGATTACCAACCACGTTTTTGCCCTTCGAAATGTTGACCGTTTAGCCGATTGATTGCCCACAAATTTTTACTATTTAAATGAATGACAGAGTTGTTGTAAATGCACACCAATTGATGCTAAAAAGATTGATTGAATTTTCTATTGCACGCCCTCGAATAGCTGTTAAAACAGATGACTCTGTCGCTACCTTAATTGACCACTATTTGACCTTCAACTGTGACAACATTTTTCCTTTAGCTGGTTTCTGTGTTTTGTCGCCCATTGACCACGTCTTTCCATATAAATTGGAATGCGTGCTGGGATTGGGCACGGGTTGCCACCATTGTGTACTGTGTGTTGCTATCGTTTTATTAATTTCCCTGTACAATTTTATTAATTTCCTTTATTAGAGTTTAATTATAGTTTTATTAATTGCCTTTATTACAGTTTTATTACAATTTTATTACAAGTTTTATTAATTGCCTTGTATAGTTTTATTAATTTCCTTTATTACAATTTTAGTACAGTTTAATTACAGTTTTATTAATTTCCTTTATTACAGTTTCATTATAGTTTTATTACAAGTTGTATTAATTGCCTTGTACAGTTTTATTAATTGCCTTTATTACAATTTTATTATAGTTTAATTACAATTTTATTAATTTCCTTTATTACAGTTTCATTATAGTTTTATTACAGTTTTATTAATTGCCTTGTACAGTTTTATTGTCGTTCCTATAGTTTTATTATAGTTAATGATATATTAATTGTCTTGCTACAGTTTTATTAATTGCTTTGTCAAGATTATATGGATTGTTATTGTTACCTTAATTGCCATGTCAATGCTTTACTAATGGTTATGTTAATTAAAGCGTTAATCGCATTGTCTTTGCTATCTTACTCATTATGATAATAGTCATGAGAATGGCCTTGTTATTTCGCTATTAATTATTTGATAACAGTTATGTCAACTCCCTTGTCATTTTCTATATTAATGGTCCGGTAACAACTATGCTAATTGCCTTGTTAGTTAATACAATGAAGTTAATAGTTAGCAGTCTCCTTCTCATTATTAATAAGACAAGTAGTATTGTTAGTTCGTTCAATTTAGATAGACCACATGTCGAGATTTAATTGTTCATCACTGTTATAATGGTAGCTTTCTACCATAAAATCGTTAATGTTGTTAATTAAGTTGGTGGGCTAGTTGGATGGAGATTTGGATTAATATCGAATTGCCCATTTAGACAGTGATTAATGATTAAATAGTTTAGTAAGTATTGACCCAAGTAGAGGTTAAAATCGTTAAATTAAATTGTGGTCAATGATTGAATTGTAATGCATAATTGTCGAATTGTTCATAGTTGATGTTATTTATATCGAATTTGATGATTAAATTGTGATGCGGAATTTTTGAACTGATTCATAATTGATGTTATTGATTGAATTTAATGACTAAGGTATAATGTAGAATGGTCGATTGGATTGTATCTAATTTTAATCTGATGTTGAGTTAAAGACCAATTTATAATTTAGACTTGCTAAATTTAGATGGATAATCTATGCTGAAACAATTTGCAACTTGGCGTGCCACGTTAGAATGGAACACATGTTAAGTTAGAATGTAATCATGGACTGGTTAGCCTGGGTGTTTGGTGGGGTAGGGGACAATGTCGTGTGGGTTGTCGCCACCCCTTTGTCTTCATCCTCTTGTGTCTCATCGACCTTTTGTGTGGGGATAGGTATAGTCTCCTAGACACTATTCGGTTCCTAGTGCGTCGGAGTTTCCTAGAGTCCTTAGTCTGGATAGCTTATGTTGCATCGAGGTTATTGACGCGTCTAACAATTGGGAACGACATGATTCCTGATGCGCAGATCATGGTGTGCCCTATGGGATAGCAGTGAACGAGAGCTTGGTCGGAGTCGGTGCGTTCGGTGTGAGTTTGTCGAGTGTTGCAAGTTGCTTGGTGCCTGGGTTGAATTCCTTCAGGAATTAGGTAGGTGCACCTTGATGTTCTCATCTTATTTGTCTAAGCCATTGTGTAGGGATGGGGAGGTTTTCCCTCAACTTGTAGGCATGGTCGTGTTGTGTCGGATGGGTAGTCGATCCTCCATGTTATTCTGTGCATGTTTTTCCTAGTCGCCCTTATGCCTGTGTGTGGAGTCTTAATTGTTGTTTCCTATTCTACGGGCATGGTGCTCGCCGTCAGCTGTGTCATCTAGATGTAATCATCGTAGTTCTCCTGTTATTGTAAAAAAAAATTATACTGTTGTTTTGCTTGTAGTCGTAATGAAGGGGAACGTTACATATGGTATCAAAGCGGGTTCAACCCTGCGACTGTGGATCACCAGGATTTCCACTGCAGTAAATCTGTGTGTATTAACCCTTACATTAAGTAAAAATGTTAACATTTCCTCGTGGAGATCACATTTAGAGGGTGCCGTGAGGGTCCACAATGCGCAATAGCTAGTACCGTTAACTTCCTCCTAGATCTCAAGAGAGATGAGTTCTAGCGTCCATGGGTGTCACGGATGGTGGTGTCGTCGAATCATAGTTGTAGAGCGAGGCGTGTGCTTCACACTTCACGTTTACGACCTCTAGCATGAAGGTCCACATGGTGGTCTTTCCACTGAAGGGGAGCGCTCTTTATGGCGAAAGACGCTCCTGCCCCTTTTGAACCTGGCCATCGGCGATGTGTCATGGTAACTGTTCGAGGGATATTTCCAGGAGGGGTATGTTTCTAAGGAATTCATTGAGCGTCAACTCAACGAGTTCGACGCCTTGCGATGAGGTAGTTGCACGGTGCCTGAGTACGAGGCCCGTTTTGGAGCTGCTTCGATATGCTTCGCACCAAGTTACCTAAAAATTTAAAGTCAAGAAGTTCGAGTTTGGCCTTATTGATAGAATTCGGCTTCTACTTTGGGTACCGGTATTACTAGATCGAACAAAGTGTGTTGGACGTGTGGGGAGCCACACTACTAGCGTGACTGCCCAGTGGAGAAGACTAGAGCGTCCGGATCAGCCAGACCCACTACTGTGGGAGATATGGGCAAGGCCCATCGGATTCATGTAGCGGTGAATAATCACCAGGCAGAGCATCAGTCTACTATGATCGAGATGACAGGTACTGTCGCTGACCAGACCCTTAGTATTTTGATAGATCCCGGTGATACCGAGAGTTTCATTTCGGGTGCAACGCTAAAAAGGATTAAGGTAAAGGCAGTCGAACATGATGAGTTTAGCTTTGTAGAGATGGCCTCGAGAGACAAAAAAAAGGTTGGAGGAAAGGTTACGGGATGTATCCTTAACCGAGGAGAGTTTGTCACAAGGGCCAACCTGTACGTCACAATCTTAGGATCTTATGATGTTGCAACTGGTATGGACTGGTTGGAATCGCATGAGGCGATACTCAACTGTAAGACGAAACAGTTGAGCTTGGTCGATGACGAGGGACATAGACGTGTCATTGTAGGATGGAACCAGGGAGTTTCCATGAGGTTCATCTCTTCCTTAAAACTATGGAAGAGCATGCACAAGGGGTGCAATCTTTATGCGATCCTTGTGTTAAACAAGAAGGGATTAGCGGAAGGTTTAGAACACCTTCCGGTGGTGAGAGAGTTTGCAGACGTATTTCCATAGGAGTTACCTGGGATGTCATTGGAGAGGGAATTGGAGTTTACTAGACATAAAACCGGGAACAAAACCAATAGCTAGAACGCCTTATTGGATGTCAACCCCGGAGTTACAGGAGTTGAGAATGCAATTGAAGGAGTTGTTGGACCTGGGATTGATACGTCCTAGTGTGTCACCGTGGGGTGCACCTTTTATTTTCATATGAAATAAGGATGGGTTGTGGAGGCTCTGCATTGACTACCGTCAATTGAACAAGGCCACGATCAAGAATCAATATCTGTTGCCGAGGATTGATGATATGTTCGAACAAATGAAGGGCATGATGGTGTTCTCAAAGATCAATTTGCGATCAGGGTATCACCAGTTACGGATTAAGGAAGATGGCGTCCCTAAGACCGCCTTTAATACGAGGTTGGGACATTACGAGTTTATTGTTTTACCATTTGGACTAACAAACTCACCGGGGGTATTTATGAGTTTGATGAATGGGGTGTTCTGTGAGTACTGGGACAAGTTCGTCCAAGTATTCATTGACGATATTTTGATTTACTCTTGGACGAGGGAGGAGCATGACGAGCACTTGCGGTTGGTACTACAGTGTTTGAAAGAGCACAAATTGTATGGGAAGTTATCCAAATGCTCATTTTATCAATAGAAGATCCACTACTTAGGGCACGTCATCTCCGGTGAAGGTATCGTTGTGGATCCAACAAAGGTCGAGGCGATTATGGAATGGACTGCACCAACAAATGTCTCATAAGTGTGTAGCTTCATGGGTTTAGCATGATACTATCGACGATTTGTCTAGGGATTTTTGAACATAGGAAATCCGATCACAAAATTGCAGAATGAAAACAAGAAGTTTGTTAGGACCGAGAAATGCGCGGAAACATTTCGGAGTCTCAAGGAGTTTTTGACAATAGCATCGATAATAAAGGTTCTGGACATGGAGACAGACTTCTTGGTATGCGTTGATGCATCCAAGGAAGGATTAGGTCGAGTCTTGATGCAAGACGGATGAGTGATCGCTTACATTTTGACGAAACTGAGAAGGCATGAGGAGAACTGTGTGACGCATGATTTGGAGTTGTTAGACATTGTGTATGCCTTGAAGTTTTGGAGACACTACCTTGTTGGACGAAAATTTGAATTAAAGACTGACCACTGTGGACTACAACACATCTTTATGCAAAGCGACCTGAACATGTGACAACGACGTTGGTCAAAATTGATTAGTGAGTACAACTTCGAGATTACTTACGTAAAAGGAATAGTGAACCGAGTGGCAAACACATTGAGTCAGAGACCGTGCATGGTTTCGATGCTACCTCTCTAGATGATTCTACATGAAAATATTCTAACTTTACAGCGTGAGGATGACTGGTACAAAGAGGCCGAGGGTTTTATCGGACAAAACACAATGATGGTACCACGATTGTAGGATTTTCATTTGATAGCGATGGTTTATTGAGGTTTAAAAATCAGATATACATGTCGTTGAACGACGAGTTGAGGATGTTGATTCTGAGTGAGGCTCATAGAGCACTTTACATGGCTCACCTGAGAGTCACGAAGATGAGGGCAGACATTAAACGCTTATTCTTCTAGAAGGGAATGAAGGCAGACATAGTCAACTATGTGGCCAGATGTCTAGAATGTCAGTAGGTAAAGGCTGAACATAGACACCCAACAGGAATACTACAACCAAATGCTATTACATAATCGAAATGGGAGGTTATTTCGATGGATTTTATTGTTGGATTGTCACTGACGGTAAGGAGACATGACTCGATTTTCGTATTAGTAGACACTCTAAAAAAGAGTGCTCACTTTGTTCTTGTGCGTACGACGTATCAGGCACCTGACT
The DNA here is from genome assembly GCA_000966675.3 of Picea glauca. Taxonomy (NCBI): domain Eukaryota; kingdom Viridiplantae; phylum Streptophyta; class Pinopsida; order Pinales; family Pinaceae; genus Picea; species Picea glauca. The sequence continues at coordinate 111,402 of JZKD02S1370379.1, forward strand.
TAGCTAGAGTTTTCATCAGTGAGATTGTGAGGCTACATGGCGTGCCTAAGAGGATTATATCTGATCGAGGATCGATGTTTATTGGATGAGTTTCTAAGAGGCCTTGGGAACCCAACTTAACTTTAGTACTGCGTATCACTCGGAGACTGATGGGAAGACTGAATGAATGAATTAGACCTTGGAGGACATGTTGCGCATGTACGTGATGGACCAACAAAAGGGTTGGGAATAATTATTTCCACAGGTGAAGTTCGCTTACAAAAACAATTACCAGAGCACCATTGAGATGGTGCCTTTTGAGTTTCTCTACGGGTGACCGTGTTGAACACCTTTGAGTTTGGATCGGTTGGAGGATAGGGTCCTGGTGGGACTAGAAACAATCCAAGAAATGGAAGAGAAAATGAAAACAATAAGACAAAGGATCCAAGAAGCGCAGTATCGACAGAAGAGTTATGTCGATGTGCATTGTGTCGACCATAGTTACGATGTGGCGATCGAGTATTCTTACGGTTGAAATTGCATAAGAGTTCGATCTAGTTAGAAAAAGGGGCTAAAACTATCTCCCAGCTTCGTGGTAACCTATGATATTGTGGAAAGGAGAGGCCCATGGCCTATTGACTAGCCTTGCCTGATTCTTGAGGCATTTGCACAATGTATTGCATGTCTCCATTGAGACTTTATGATTAGTGATCCTTCACATGATTTGACTTGAGCACCTTGCGGGTGTCGGACGAGGGTGCGCTCACGGTTGAGCCGATCCGCATCTTGGATCATCGCATCCAACAACTATGGCGTCGAATAGTAGATCAGGTCAAGGTCTAGTGGGACAACTATAGTCCACACTCGGCGACCTAGGAGAACGCATATGGTATGCACCAGCAGTTTCCATTTTTGTTTGACAGATAGGCTTATAATACTGTGATATACTTTATTTCATCATTTATACCATGAAACTTTGGGACGAATTTTAGACCAAGAGGGGGTGTATGTAACATCCTGCTCTGGCACACTGAGCGAACTTATTCTTTGAGGACACTTGCTCGCAAGTGATACAAATTATTATGCTTTTAAAACATTTGATTTTGATTATGAGGCGTTATGGGTTGATGGCATGTTGTTTTACTGCATTGGCATAGACAAGTGCTATTGAATCGGTTTACTGAGTGTGCAGTATTTTGGACCTCGAAGATGCAGAGGCATCGATGGAACCCCTGGACTCTGGATCAAGTTTGGGAGTGTACCATTAGGGTTTGATGATATGATATGGATATGTTCTCACATGATTTGTTGATGATGCAGGTTGACGATAGGTTGTCGACAAGACTCACATATGGAGTAAAGGGGTCACGCACGACTACCAGAGATGTTGAGGGAGAGGTGTGGACAGAAGCCCTGCCACAACCTACTAGCACTCTCGATGTGGCTCGAACTGTAGGTTAACGTTTACCTAGTTCGAGAGGACCCATGATGTCATGAGGGCAGACTGTGACAGTCGCTCATCATGATTCTAAGGGGCACGCAATAAGGCCGATGCCTTATTATTTAGAGGCCCTTAGTCTCCCACAAGTTCACCTGGCGGAGTATTGACTCTAGAGGTTATTGATGTCTAACAAGTCAGTCAAGAGGCGAGTGGCACCCTTGGATCATTTGGTGCGTCCTGAAGTGCATGTCGCACAAGAAAAATGGAGAGAGGCGAGTGGCACCCTTGGAGCACGCAATGCGTCCTGAAGGGCATGTCACGCAAGGGAAGCAGATTAAGGTGAGTGGCTCCCTTGGTGCACCTAGTGCGTCCTGAAGGGCATGTCACGTTGTTGATGATAGAGGAATGAACCTAGATGGCCTTAGGACGAATAACATGTTAAGAAATTTTAAAACAAATTCCCTAACCAAATGTCACCCAGTACGAAAATTTAAGGTTTAAGTCTAAACTATGCTAGTGGTAAAATTTTATCTCTCTATTAAAAATAATAATAATAATAATAATAATAATAATAATAATAAAAACCACATAAATAATAATTATGATCTTCGTTAAATCTTCTAACATGAAGGGAGTAAGAAATTAATTGTTTCAAATTTTTTTTGTTGGATTAAAATTTAAAAAGGGAATTAATTGTTTTATTACTTTGATAATTTAAAATATACTAATTAAATGAGAAAAGGGAAAAAGGGTTAATTTCCACACCTGCCTTGTTGAGTTCTAAGTAAAAAGGGGAAAGAGGTAAAATTTAAAATATTAGGAAACTAGGAAAAGATGGAACATAAGGGAAAAAGCGGAAAGTCAAACTTAGTAAAGAATCTACCATTTAAGAGCTTTCTAATTTAAATTGAATTAACAATTTAATAATAGGGAAAGCCATTATAACCTGTAAGAGAATTTGGGGACACCTAGGAGTGATTCTAGGAGTAACTCTAGGTGGGTGAGGGAAATAAAGATAATTAATTCATTAAATAAATTAAATTATGGAGGAATGTAGCAAATGGGGGACACTTGTACGGAGAAGAAATTTTAGGAATTTATTTTTAAAACTTTAATTAAATGAGATTTTAGGAAAGAAAGGAATTTCGAAACTCTATATAATGAAGGAAGGAGAAGGATGAAGGATATTCTTATGTTGTGTAACGTTACGCTACAGAATTATCCACTTGATTTACTTAACTTGTGGTAGTTGGGATACCCAGTTCAGTGAGGAGTGGTAGCTCGGCCTTGCGAGGCGAGATGGGAGCTAGTCGAAATCTCTGGATAGTGAGTGTGTGGCCCCTTTGCGGCTTGGGGGGCTAAGGGGGAAGAAGAGTACCCCTAGCATTGGCTGGGAGGTACCAGTGAAGTCTTGTCGGTCTGCAAGCGAGAGTTGCATGGAACGTGCAGGATGCCACTCAGAGCAGGCGATCAGGCAACGATACTCTTTCTTTATTTGTATGGTAAATTGTTTTAGAACTTATGCTTGAATATGTATTTTTACTTGGGTAATTGAACTATTTGTCTAGATGTTTTTTTGAAATTTTCTTAGCCTAGCTCGATGATAAATTGACTCCCATGGCTTCATTTCCCCGCACGTCTTGACCACCTTGCTGTGTTGATTGTGACCCTCGTGGTTGTTTAGCCTTTGTCCCTAGCTCACCAGTCCTTTCCTGAGCAGTTGGCCAGGAGCCTGATCTACGGTCATCGACTTAGTGTTAAAAGACCTATGGATCTCAATGCCCTACTTTCCTGTGCAAGGATGATGAGCGAAGGATGCACCTGCTAGCCATCTACCCTTGATGTTTATCCTTGGTTGATTGTTGATTCTGCCATTTGGCAATGACCTCTACGGGTGGATTATCTTGCGTCCTGGTTGGTTTTCTCTATGCCTTGACTGATAGAACCCCTGCAATCATTCCATGAGTTTTCCCATTGGATCCTTGTGTTCTCTTACTATTGTATGCGCTGTATTGGGGTTATAGCATTAGAAGCATGAATTGATTCCCTATCTGCAAATTTTGGGTATTCTGGCAATGAAGAAAAAAAAAACGCAATGGTTTCATGTCTGCACTTTTTCTTATTTTTTCGTATTCTGGCAATGGAAAAACAAATTTATTTCATGTCGGCATTTCTGTATTGGTCTCCTGGAATGGAAAACGTTTTTGTTTGATTTTCATGTCTGCATTATATTTTTATCCTGGCAATGGAAAAACAAAAGCATTTCCCATCTCTACGTTTTTTTTATAATTGATATCTTGGTAAGGGAAGGGAATTTGGTCATTCTTGTATGCATTTCATTTAGCATCCAGGCAATGAAAAAGGGAATTCACGATTTTCCGTTTAAAAACATGTATGAATGTGCTGTGAATGCCCACGAATTCCAAACTAAATGGAGTTGCCTTTATTCTTATGATTGCCCATGAAATGCAAATTACTTAACACTGCGTTTTTCCGTATTACCAACCACGTTTTTTCCCTTCGAAATGTTGACCATTTAGTCGATTGATTTCCCATGAATTTTTACTATTTAAATGAATGACAAAGTTGTTGTAAATGCCCACTAATTGATGCTAAAAAGCTTGACTGAATTTTCTATTGTACACCCTCGAATAGCTGTTAAAATGGATGACTCTGTCACTGCCTTAAATGACCATGATTTGGCCTTCAACTATGATAGAGTTTTTCTTTTAGCTGGTGTCTGTGTTTTTCCACCAATTGACCACTTCTTGCCATCTAAATTGGAATGCATGATGGGATTGGGCACGAGTTGCCACCACTGTGTACTGCGTGTTGCTACCGTTTTATTAATTTCCTTGTACAGTTTTATTAATTGCCTTTATTACAGTTTTATTACAGTTTAATTACAGTTTTATTAATTTCCTTTATTACAGTTTCATTATAGATTTATTACAAGTTTTATTAATTGCCTTGTACACTTTTATTAATTGCCTTTATTACAGTTTTATTACAGTTTAATTACAGTTTTATTAATTTCCTTTATTAAAGTTTCATTACAGTTTTATTACAAGTTTTATTAATTTCCTTGTACAATTTTATTAATTGCCTTTATTATAGTTTTATTACAGTTTTATTAATTGCCTTTATTATAGTTTCATTACAGTTTTATTACAAGTTTTATTAATTGCCTTGAACAGTTTTATTGTTGTTGCTATTGTTTTATTACAGTTAATGATATATTAATTGTCTTGCTACAGTTTTATTAATTTCCTTGTCAACATTATATGGATTGTTATTGTTACCTTAATTTCCCTGCCAATGATTTACTAATGGTTATGTTCATTAAAGCGTTAATCTCATTGTCTTTGCTATCTTACTCGTTATGATAATAGTCATGAGAATGGCCTTATTATTTCGCTATTAATTATTTGATAACAGTTCTGTCAACTGCCTTGTCATTTTCTATATTGATGGTCAGGTAACAGCTATGCTAATTGCCTTGTTAATTAATGCAGCGAAGTTAATAGTTAGCAGTATCCTTCTCATTATTAATAAGACAGGTAGTATTGTTGGTTCGGTCAATTTAGATAGACCACATGTCGAGATTTAATCGTTCATCAGTGTTATAATGGTAGCTTTCTACCATAAAATTGTTAATGTTGTTAATTTAAGTTGGTGGGCTAGTTGGATGGAGATTTGGATTAATATCGAATTGCCCATTTAGACGGTGATTAATGATTAAATAGTTTAGTAAGTATTGACCCAAGTAGAGGTTAAAATTGCTAAATTAAATTGTGGTCAATGATTGAATTGTGATGCATAATTTTCGAATTGTTCGTAGTCAATGTTATTTATATCGAATTTGATGATTAAATTGTGATGCAGAATTGTCGAACTGATTCATAATTGATATTATTGATTGAATTTAATGACTAAGGTATAATGTAGAATGGTCGATTGGATTGTATCTAATTTTAATTTGATGTTGAGTTCAAGACCTATTTATAATTTAGACTTGCTAAATTTAGATGGATAATCTATGCTGAAATAATTTGCAACTTGACGTGCCCCGTTAGAATGGAACGCATGTTAAGTTAGAATGTAATCGTGGAACGGTTAGCCTGGGTGATTGGTGGGGTAGTGGACGATGTTGTGTGGGATTTCGTCACCCCTTTGTCGTCATTCTCTTGTGTCTCGTCGACCTTTTGTGTGGGGGTAGGTATAGTCTCCCAGTCACTATTCGCTTCCTAGCGCATAGGAGTTTCCTAGAGTCCTTAGTCCAGATAGCTTATGTTGCGTTGAGGTTATTGACATGTCTAACACCTGGGAACAACATGATTCCTAATGTGATGATCATGGTGTGCCCTGTGGGATAGCGACGAACAAGACCTTGGTTGGAGTCGATGCGTTCGATGTGAGTTTGTCGGGTGTTGCAAGTTGCTTGGTGCTTGGGTTGAACACCTTTAGGCGTTAGGTAGATGGACCTTGAGGTTCTCATCTTGCTCGTCTAGGCCGTTGTGTAGGGATGGGGAGGTTTTACCTTAGCTTGTAGGCGTGGTCATGTTGTGTCGGACGGGTAGTTGATCCTCCATGTTATTATGTGCATGTTTTTCCCAGTCACCCTTATGCTTGTGTGTGGAGTCTTAATTGTTGTTGCCTGTTCTACGGGCATGGTGCTCGCTGCTAGCTGTGTTGTCTAGTTGTAATCGTCGTAGTTCTCCTATTATTGTCAAAAACTTTTGCATTGTTGTTTCTCTTGTAGTCGTAACGAAGGGGAACATTACATAGGGCCCCTCGATCTGGGTATGTCCCTGTTGTTATTTATTATGTTAATTAGTTTATGAATTTAATTGATTTAATTTCCATACACTGTGTGCTTCTATTATGAAATTTGGTTTTATTTTTCGATTGGTTTCATCGTAAAAATCAAATTAATACTCTCCCACTCAAGGAATCATCATACTACATTCAATTTATATTGCATTCCTTTTTATATGGTTTCAATCCACATGTTTTCTATAATGCTTTGTCTCTGTGTTTAGTGCTCATTTTATCAGTGAAACTCTGCCCCACGACTTTCTTTAATTTCATCCCTCTTATCCATTATCACACCTATTTCAATTGCCTAGTCATTTCCATTAATCACTCTCTTATTTTCCTCACTTAACTTATCAAAGTGTCTCTTTCAAACCTCGCTCAAAATCGTTCATTGCATTTTTTAACTATGTCAAAACATGTTCAAAAGAGCATTAGTATTCAGTTGAGTATTCAAATTAACTCTTTAAAATAAAAACAAACGAAAACATATAATTAATTCTCCGTGTATTATTTACAAGGAAAGAAAAAGACAGTGTGCACATTCTTCCTTCATTTTCTGCACTCATAATTAATATATTGTCACACAACATTTCATTGTACAGAGGACTCATTCATTTCCTTTCACTACTCTTTCACTCCTCGTGTGCTTGAATACGCCTAAGTATTACAATCCAAACGACTATCAACACAAGGTTACATTTCACTTTCTTTATTTACATTCAATCTTTTGAATTAGTCGTGCTCTATGCATACATCATTTCTTTTAAACATTATTTGTTAAGATTTATATTGAAGATCTGACTTCCAAAGAATGTTCATTCTTAAACCATTTTACATTCAGTCCTATTTAATATAGAATTGACACTTGCATTTCATTGCATAAGCATTTCAATTGTTTTTATTCTATATTTATGCATTTTAGCTCATTCTTTGCCAAACTCCTTCATTATGTATGACGTACTTAACTTAGGAGTGATCTCAAGTTTAGGATGTGTGATTTTACATTTGCTTGATATTTATACAGTTTAGGTTTGGATTGCTCATAGATTTATTTTAGTTTTGAATCAATTTTGTTTATGCACTATTTTGTACCAATCTACACTTATTTCTACACCAATTTCCTCTCTTGTTTCTGTTATTTATGAATGATTTGGTTATCATTGTGTAATACATAATTTAATCTTTTTATTTTAGGATAGATCTTTGTAATAAATTTTTGATTACATAGCCTTGTTTTAGTACTTCATTTTGTTTGGATTTTTATTGCAAGCTGGTAATTTTACTCACCAAACGAAAGATTAAAGGTCTAACTCATGAGATATGACCTCCCTATAATAGGCTTCATCCCAAGTTGATTACTTTATTTCCTATCAATTGAATTCATTTCCGTTTACGTGTTTCTTTTATTGCATTTAAGTGTGGATCCACTATAGGAAATAATCATTAAAGGATAAGAAACTTAAGTAAGCTACTCATGATTAATCACACGAACATCACCCTGAGTGCATGAAATACTGCGATCTAAGCCTTTATAGTGCTAAGTTATTTCTATGTCCCAGTGATGAATCCTTAGTGTTAAATTTCTATAGTTTGTTTTACTTTGCTCAGTTTGTTCATATTGTCGTCGGCTTTAGATTAGGATAGACTAGGCTCCAATCCTGCATTTCTTTTTTTTTCACCTTGAAGCTTACAAGCCTCGGTTGATAATTTAATGTTGGGAATTAATAGTGCATATATTTAGCCCAAAATTTTTGGCGTCGTTGTCGAGGAGGTGCTAAAGGGCTTAGAAGTATAGGTAGGTAGTTTTCATTTTAAATTACATGGATGACCTAAGGGTGAAGAGAAGATGGTAAGACGCGAGGGAAGAGCCTAGACATCAACTTTAGTGGGGTTTCTCCAAAGTTAGGTTGTCCTCTCCCTTTCATGCATAAGTGTTTTTATTTTAATGCAAGTGTGTTTTTCCTTCTTTTGTGCAAAAGTGTGTTTTTATTTATGCCAATTTAGTTTTATTTATGATGAGCTGACTTGTGCGAACCGATAACCTAGTGACAACAGGCTCCCACTAACGCAAGGAGTTCAAGTTTGGTGTGCTTTATTTTTGCAAATAGTTTTAATTTCTTAGTTTAAAATTTAGATATTTGATGATAAATCATTTTTGGGGTGTTGTAAGAACGCTCGAGTACTAATTTGTGTTGCGAGACAGGGATCATCAACCAGCTAGAGTAATTGATGGATGATCAAGTGCTTGAAGAATGTTCCTCCAAGAACTTTCTCACATTCTAGAAACAGATGGGATATCCACCTCTTAGGAAGATCATATCTTGAAAACAGTCAAGAATTTATTTGTCTCTCCACAAGAATATTTAAAAGTACTTTCAGATTCCTCTTATCAATTTGTTGAGGAGACTCAAGAATCATGGATAGAATTCAATGGAGAGAAACCATTGGAACCTGAGATTGAGGAGTTCTTATCATTCCTCTTGGAATATCTTGTATGTAATCCAAAGACCAATCATCTTGAAGAAGATAAGTTGAATAGCATGGAAAATGAGGACATGTTGTGTGACCTAAACAAAGAAGAGAAACAAGAATACCATGATCCTATTGAAAGATGGTTCCAATTAGTTATCATGTCACACTACTCTTTTAATTTTCATTATTGTTTGATCTCATCATCAAAGAAGTTGTCCCTTCATACTCTGGTATGCATTAAAATTTATCGTTCAAACCCGAGTATGGATATATTTCTAACCTTGTTACACACATGGCTTCACTGGAAGTATTGCTATACTTGAAGGACATTTTCTTTTGTTCAATAAGAGTAGGATAGTAAATAAATAAATAAATCCTGCATATAAGTGCAATGCAACCTATCTTTCATACTTTTCATAAATAGGAATGTCAAAAGTTAACAAAGAAATCAATTTGAGATCTTTTCTTCCTCCAGTAGATTTCTTTCTAAAAATTATGACAATTTTGTTTGGAATTTTATGAGAAGGTAATCTCTTCACCTTATGAATCCACATATAATACTGGAAGGGTATTTTCAAAAGCGGAGAATGCATCCTTATCAATGGAAGAGAACGCTTAAGGGAATATTTCATGACCTATTTTCTCAAATTTATTATTTTTCCTTAGGTTGTTTAAAAAGAAGCATCTGTGCTTTATCATTAACTATCTATTTTAAGACCATTATTTCACAAGGATGATCGATTAAGTGATATTTCTAATAGAAATTGAAACTGAATGTTAATTACATACTATTTTATTCATATCTAATAACTTTTGGTCAAATAAATCATGAATAATGTATGCATTGTTCAACTTTTAACATTTTCAAAATTTTCTACTTGTAAGCATGAATAAAAATCTAGTTTTGATTAGTTCTATTGGTTTGTTTTTAGCAATTTTTCGCAACCCTCTCAACAACCATCCTTAATTTTTTAGCATCTCATATTGTGTGCATGAGGGCACGAAAAACCTCAGACATGTGAGAGTAGTTGTTGGGACCTTCAGATTCTTTTCAACTTATGTCAGCATGTCCAAATCAACATGTTCAATGTTGGAATTTGATAGTCATTTCCATAATTTTTGTACCGGTACCAAATTTTTGCATTAGTTACCTACAGAATTCTGGTACCAATACTAAATTACTGTACCAATTTCAGTACCAAGCAATGCTCTGTTTCAGCCAGCATATTTTACATAGTTTCTGTTGTGGCCCACAATACACATAATGTTATTCAAGTACCTGTCAACAAATTCAACATGATATATGGTACTGATATTGTTGAGAAGTGATTGTAAGAATTTTCTACAGCCTGAAACTCAGAGTATTCAAGTCACACTGTGAGGTTTACGAATTCCAGTTTAAAGATCATAAAGACCTGTTTCGGTACCGTCCTATTCTGGTACTGCAACAACTTGTCTGGTACTAGTTAATAATATGGTACTGGTGCCAAATTAATATGATCACCAACATGTACTTGACATTTCTTCCACTTCAGGTAATTGGAGGTATGAGCCAATATTTTCCCATTCTTTCTATCTAGGAATCATTTAAGTATTATGCTAAATTGTTATTTACTTTTATGTACACCTTCCTTCTACGTCATTGTTATGCTCACCACTAAATTTATAATCCTTGTTACGATTTAAAGATATATTTTCACATTTAACTCTATATGATCATGGGTACGTCTATCTTATTACCCCGTCCTTCTAAAAAATTGATAATAATTGAAAGATCCATTGAAAAATGGACACCATTATGTCTAATACTAACCTAGTTGATTCAACAAGCTCTTATCCAAGTTTCTCTTTGGTGGCATTGATGAAAAATTTCATGTGGTGGACCACTCCTGTAAAACCTCAATGGACTTTCATGAGAATCCTAATAGGATTAACTAGAGGGCCCTCTTAGTCATTATCCAAGATGTTCCATTATACATTGAATAGTTGATATTTAAGGGTAATGTGGATGATGTCACCTTTGGATAAATAAAAACAATCAATTATGTTCCTCATAAATCTAAAACACTCTTGTATCATCTGCCTTCCTTATACTCTAAAGTTTTCAATGAAGAGTATACATCATTCTAAATGTTTTGAGTAGTATAATAAAAGGAGGTATCATGAAGTACTTGAGTAAATTCGTCGAGGTACTGAATTGGCCTGTTGGCAACGAGTCCATGCTTGTATGGTACTAAGGTAAACTTGCCAGGGTACTGACTAGGCTTGCTGGAAGCGAGTCTATGCTGAGTAAAGGGAGTTCAAAAACATAAATAGGTACACCTAAAACTAAATGAAAAACCCTTGGGTATCATTCTAAAGAAATCATTATCAAATCAAACCTAGGAGATGACCTTTATATCTCTCGAATGATGTTCTTAAGAACCTTATAGTATCCACCTTAGGGTTGTATCTTTAAAATGAATAGTTTTGCATGGAAATAGGACCCTCAATATGTGTAATTCACCCTACCTAAGAAAGAAGGCCTATATCTCTATACACTTGGATAAGAGACGAGTTAATCATCTTGGGATGTATTATTTTATGTGTTCCTTTCTTCAAATGAGATCAATACTATAACTATATCACTTTTATTTTAAAGGTAATATAGCTAAAATACCTATGAGTTAAAAGTCATTTGTGAAATCTCTTGGTCAAATACTAGAGTCACATCCAACCCTTTCTCCTAATTATTTTCCACAAAATATTCGATAAGTCTTAATGTCAAATCACTAACGACTCTAATCTATTACTCATGAATCCAAATATCCAATCATGTCATTATGTACTACCCTGTTGACATCATAACCATAATTGAACATTATTACATTAGACACTCCTCTTAATAGTGTCGCCATTCATATGAGCATCATTATAACCATTATGTCATTAACGAACCTTTTTCATTATACTACCTTTGATACTCGTGTTCGTTACTCTGCTCAGGTCTGTTACTCTATTACGGTACCAAACCCTCCTCTCGTATAAACTCTGGTTCACATCATTAAAATTAACAATTTCTTTCAAGACATGCATGGGGGTTGATCGCCATGAACCTGTGTTTATGGTGTTTTGAGAGACGGGGGAATATATGACATGCAAAGAAAAGTTTGAAAGGGATGGATGGGTACCCATTTCTAGAACAATTTCAATGGCACCATGATGAAATGTAAAAAGGCATTTGCAAAAAATTGTGATGGTGAGATCATTCGGTTGGGATTTTGAAATTTTGAAGATCATTGTTGCATGAGGACATGCAACGGATAAGGCATGGGGGAAACTTTGGGTCTCCTTTTTGAAATCCACATACATCTTAATTTTTCGACCTATTTTGAATATGTTTCCTAAAACTATGATTAATCCATTCATTTTGCTCAATGATACACTCATTTGGGTATCTCTAGGTGTATATGAGGTAATAAACATTTAACCTATGATTTTCATGGTTTATTGATAGTTAGAATAGTTATCTATGTGATTTATTCCATATAATAGCCTTTTTCTAGAAATCGAATTAAGACAAGGTTCTAACACTAGACTCAAGGTCACCCGGTAATCACATTCCAAGTCATCCGATACCAGAAGGTTCTACAATCATCCAATACCTACGCTCATCCATTACTCACACTCCAAGTCATAGAGTACTCGAAGGTTCTATAGTGTTTTAGTAATTGCGCTCATATGGTACCTGCACTCATCCAGTACCACTGTTTATTTTTCACCTATTCTCATCCGGTACCAACATCCTACAAGCATTTGATACGAGATATAATTAAAAAAATTGGAATGTTTGTAGAGAAAAATCGGAGACATGGGTTTTGTCCAGAGTGACGTCTAAATGCATACATCGTTGTTTAAGTTCATCCATATTTCACATGTGGATCTTCAGCACGGGGGGAATGATTTTGCAAAAACTAGTAAAAATCTCAAATTGCCAACTTGAGGCTTGATTTTTCGTGCATATGGTATAAGATATAGAAATTATACGAAAGGGGTTTTGTCTATAATGTGAAAAATTGAGTACTGTGGAATCACTTTCTCAAAATTCGAATTGTTTTGGAAGATATGGGGGGATTGCTAACTCGAATCTGCCCAAATTGATGAAAAACTCAGATTTTGGTGATTTCATTCCAAAAATTGTAAAATTGGTTTTTACCAAAATCTGAGTTTGGGAATTCGGTTTTATCCATTCCTCCATGGATTTCATGTATAAATAAGAGCCTCATAGGTCTGAGAAGGAGACCATTTTTTATCATCACGATCTTCATTGTCATTGAATATGAGGTTTGATATTCTATGGGAAAGTGTGGAGCTATTGCTTTGTAATCAATAAACTACTATTTTTTAATAAATGGAAATTATTGATTGTTGAATACATTCTGAATCCTTCAGATCTGAACTATTATTTGAGGAGCATGCCTAGGTGGGGTAGGTCCCCTCGATTTGGGTATATCCCTGTTGTTATTTATTATATTAATTAGTTTATGAATTTAATTGATTTAATTTTCATGCACTGTGTGATTCTATTATGAAATTTTGTTTTATTTTGAAATTGGTTTTCATTACACAACTCGAATTAATACTCTCCCACTCAAGGCATCATCATACTACATTCAATTTTGATTAAATTCCTATTTATATGCTTCCAGTCCACATGTTTTATGTAATGCTATGTCACTTTGTTTAGTGCTCATTTGATCAGTGAACTTATGCCCCACGACTTGCTTTAATTTCTTCCCTCTTATCCACTATCACACCTATTTCAATCACCCATTCATTTCCATTAATCACTCTCTTATTTTCCTCACTTTACTTATCGAATTGTCTCTTTCAAACCTCATTCTGAATCCTTCATTTCATTTTTTAATTGTGTCAAAACATGTTCAATAGAGCATTAGTATTCAGTTGAGTATTCAAATTAATTCTTTAAAATAAAAACACACAAAAACTTAGAATTAATTCTACATGTATTATTTACAAGGAAAGAAAAAGATAGTGTGCACATTCTTCCTTCATTTTCTGCACTCATAATTGATACATTGTCACACAACATTTCATTGTACAGAGGAATCATCCATTTTATTTCACTACTCTTTCACTCCTTGTGTGCTTGAATATGCCTAAGTCTTACAATCCAAATGACTATCAACACAAGGTTCCATTTCACTTTCTTTATTTACATTCAATCTCTTGAATCAATTGTGCTCTATGCATACATCATTTATTTTAAACATTATTTGTCAAGTTTTATATTGAAGATCTGACTTCCAAAGAATGTTCATTTTTAAACCATTTTACATTCAATCCTCTTTAATACAGAATTGACACTTGCATTTTATTTCATAAGCATTTCATTTGTTTTTATTCTATATTTATACATTTTAGCTCATTCTTTTCTAAACTCCTTCATTATGTTTGATGTACTTAGTTGAGGACAGATCTTGAGTTTAGGATGTGTGATTTTACCTTTGCTTGATATTTCTACAGTTTAGGTTTGGATTGCTGATAGATTTATTTCCGTTCTTAATCAATTTTGTTTATGCAATGTTCTGTACCGGTCTTCACTTATTTCTGCACCAATTTCCTCTCTTGTTTATGTTATTGATGAATGATTTTGTTATCATTTTGTAGGACATAATTTAATCTTTTCCTTTTAGGATATATCTTTGCAATAAATTGTTGATCACAGAGCTTTGTTTTAGTACTTCATTTTGTTTGGATTTTTATTGCAAGCTTGTAATTTTAATCACCAAAGTAAATATTAAAGGTCTAACTCATGAGATATGACCTCCCTGTGATAGGATTCATCCCAAGTTGATTAGTTTATTTTCTGTCAATTTAATGCATTTCCATTTGTGACGCATTCTCCCATCTCAGCATGGTCCATTGACCTCCCCGTCTTTGGATCTTCTTATTCTTGAGACAAAATGGCTCCTCGGTTCCTGTTGGAACCTTCAACATGTAAATACCACAAGTCCTTTTCTAAGCTCTTCCTGCATGAACATGCACTTGGATGTGAGCCTCCACTCCACGTGACCACCGGTGTGACCACAACCTTAACTCGAAAAGGCACGTCGGGTTTCACGATATCGGGACTTCTGTTCCAAGGCACCCCAACTCTTCCAATTCCCGAAATCCCGAAATAGGCTTACAGTCCTGAGCTCCTCCCTTAAATTATCTTGATGTGACCATCGGATGTGACCTGGTGCCCAACCTTCTCTCACGTCGGGATTTCGCATGTCACAAATTTGTAAAGTGCCTTTGATCCCTTTTCTCGATATCCGAAATGCCAAAATTTCCCCGCCACAGTTCAATGATCCCGATTCCTCCATGATATGATGATCTAGATCATGTTGAGGTTTCATGTATTAGGGATTCACGATGTAACTCTTCTCCTATATCTCGAAGTCCGATCCCACAAAATTCCTCTCCACAGATCAACGGTCCTGATCCTCCCACGATTTGATGGTCCATATTGTGTCAAGATTTTGCGTATCAGGGATTTATGAAGTGGCCCTCTCCCCTTCTCCCGAAATCTGAAATCATGATAACCCTTATGTTAGATCGAGGGTCCTGATTTCCCTTGATCTAATGCTCTAGATCCTTCCTTCTCCTATCAGGATCTGCGACTCGTGATTCCTGATAACAACTTCCTCCACACTCCCGACTCCTGAAATGTCGATATTTCTGAGCGCCCAATCGATGACTCACACTCCTCAGGATCTAATGGTTGTTATCTCTCCCGATCTTGCGAGTTTTGAAAGATAATCGGTATTATCCTCTTCATTGATCTACTAGATCCAATGGTCTACGAAAAATCATTGTTTCTCCTTTCAAGAATTTCAACCATCCGTTCAGACTCTCAAAGACTTCTCACCCAACAATTGGTGTCTTTACTCCTGAGCTTGGTTTCTGTGAGGTGACTTCGACCCTTGTCCTTCCTTTCAATTTTCCAAGTCTCTATCCCTCATGAGATTGATTGTTACTTCAAACTCAAGGATTCTAAGGGATTCTTGCACGCACTCCTTGTGGACTTCATGATAATATCTGATTATCCAAACACTCCAACTCTGCACACTCCTTGCAACAAAATTTATTCAACCACTCCCTTGTCTTGGAAAAGTATAATACTTCAACCTAGCCTATGCACGCCTTACACGACTCTATGCTATACTTTCACTTTTGTTGGTATAAGAACAACTCAATCTCTCCTGATATTTTCTGAGGTAAAACTCAGAATCTTGTCAACACACTCCTTGCGGACTTTCATTGCAGTCCTTGCAAGAATTCTTAGGATGAGAAGAAATTGAAACTTATACTCTCCCTCTCATAGGATTCATACATTCAACATGAAATCATACACATAAAGAACTAAAACAAATGCATAACAGAGCATATAAGAAAACTTTAAACATACCATTAAATAGATGCAAACAATAACCATAACAACACCATGAGATTGACTCAAAGCATTATTATATTACTTCAAGTGCTTCTATACATGGATTCTATAGAAACAACTATCTACTCAAGCAACTTCTACAATCTATCTTCTTCTCTGCTCTCCTATGCTCTCTTTCTCTACAACTTCTTCTCTTACAATTGAGAATTATGATACAATACATCTACGAGGGATCTTTCTTGATTTTTTCCTCCTACAACTCTATGCTATCTAATCAAAATTAAAGTCTACAACTAATTTACATTTGTTACATTAAATGCCTCCAACCGGCACATGAGATCAATTCTCAAGATCTGCATTACAATCCCCAAAACATTTAAGAACAATTACATCCTCCCAGCTATTACATTAATGTTTCATCTTTAAATTTCAAAACATCTTCAAAATGCGCGTTGGTGTGTATCCAGCTATCCTCCACTTGTGATTTCTTGTGATGCTCCTAAATTATACTCCTCTGGCTAAAAAATTCATTGACTCTTGTCCATGAGCTCCTGCACCATCTTTCCATGTTTCTGGATATTTTCTTCACTTTCCCAATTGGCATCTTCAATCGGGTGTCCCTTCCACTTTACTAAATATTCAAAATATGTCTTCCTCTAGGTCTTCTTGCCAACTCTCTGATAAATGATCTTTTCCATCTATGTCTTTTCAGCTACAGGCATCTGCTTGACCCACTGAATTACCTTTTGATTCTCTACCCCATCTGTTTCATCTACTCTATAAGGATATAGATATGCTACGTTGAATATGGGTGATATTCCCACATCATCTGGCAATTCTATTTCCTAAGCATTTTTCGTCAAATTTTCTCAGAATCTTACACGACCCTATCTTCTTCATCTTCATTTTATTATATGTTCCCCTTGGGAACCTTTATTTCACGAGGTGTGCTAGGACTAAATATCCCACTTCAAATTGAAGCTCTCTTTTGTGTTGATCTTTTCTGCACTTGTATTCCTAGTTGGAACTCTACAACTGCTCTTTCATCTTACTGTGGAGCTCCTCCATCTTTACTGCAAAATATTTTGCTCCAACACTCTTGAACTCACTCTGTTGTAAGTCTCTCAACTCAGATACTCCTTTTGGCTGCATTCCATACATTATATGGAATGGGATCTGTCCTGCGCTCCAGTTATGTGAGTAATTATATGCAAATTCTTCTTGCAGAAGAATCTGATCCCATTGACTATGATGTTCAGCCACTAAACTCCTCAATAAGTCTCCCAAGCTTATATTTACTACCTCAGTCTATCCATCCGTTTGAGGGTGATATGCTGAGCTACAAGATAAATTCATCCCCAGCGTTTTCCATAGTGTCCTCCAGAAATGACCAACAAATTTGGTATCTCGATCTGAAACAATACTCTTGGGTAAACCATGAAGTCGAACAACTTCTTTGAAAAAAAGATTCACAATGTGTGTTGCATCACTGGTCTTCTAACATGGAATGAAATGTGTCATTTTTTAGAATCTGTCGACTACCATGAATATGGAATCACAACCTCTGTGTGTCCTCGATAGTCCTAACACAAAATCCATGCTTACCGCATCCCATGACCTCTCTGGTATTGGCAATGGTTGATATAACCCAATATTTTGTCTTTTCCCCTTTGTGTGTTGGTAAATTCTACATTTGTTCACAAATTTCTTGACATTCGTCCTCATCCTTGGCCAATAATACAAACTATTCAGTTGCACGAATGTTTTATCATGGTCAAAATGTCCAACCAATCCTCTACTATGCTTTTCCTTCAAAAGGTTTTCTCTCACAAAACTCTTCGGGATAAACAACTGAATTCCTTTGAACAATAATCCATCCTAAATTAAATATTCAATCCATTGGCTTATGTTTCTCATAACAAGATTCTCAGATGCTTCATAATCATCCTTAAAATCTGAATCATCTATGTACATTTCCTTAAGGTTATCAAAACCTAAGGTATTCACACGAAATTCCTACAGAATCAGCCATTTCCTACTCAATGCATCAACAACCTTGTTAGCATTTTCATAAATGTTCTTTATAACAAAAGTAAATTTCTACAAAAATTCAACCCATTTTTCATGTTTCTAGTTCAGTTTCTCATGTCCGGCTATAAATTGTAAGGCTTGGTTGTCACTATACAAAATGAACTCTTTTGGAACCAAGTAGTGCCTCGATTTCTTTAATGCTTGTATGACTGCATAAAACTCCTTATCATACGTGGAATATTTCATCTTGGTCTCGTTCAACTTCTCACTGAAGCATGAAACTGGTCTATTGTCTTGACTTAATATTGATCCAATCACAAATCCACTTGCATCATATCTCACGTGAAATGTCTTACTGAAATCTAGCAGAACCAGAATTGGCTATCTAGTTATCTTCTCCTTTAACAACTTGAAACTTTTCTCTGTTTCCTATGTCCAATGAAAATATTTATGTCTCTTCTTAACTATGCCCATCATTAGTCCACAAATTCCACTAAAATTTTCGATGAACTTCATGTAAAAACTGTCTAGTCCATGGAATCTTCTGACTTCAAAGATATTCCTTGGCGATGACCACTCTTTGATTACTCTTACCTTTTCAGGATCCATCTTCAACTCATTCGAAGAGATCACAAAACCCAAATAAATGAGTTATGTCTTCATGAAAGACGACTTCTTTAGATTTA
>JZKD02S1370379.1:132619-155437 GCA_000966675.3 Picea glauca
TGTAAAGACCATAGGTCCTTTTCTAAGCTCCACACGCATGAACATGCACTTGGGCGTAAGCCTCCACTCCACATGACCACCGGCGTGAACACAACCTTAACTCCAAAAGGTGCATTGAGTTTCGTGATATTAGGACTTTCGTTCCAAGGCACCCCGACTCTTCTGATTCGTGAAATCCTAAAACGATCTAATGGTCCTGATCTCCTCCCTTAAATTCTCTTGATGTGACCCTCAACTGCGACCTGGGGCCCAACCTTCGAGCGCGTTGGTATTTCGTGTGTCAGGGCTTTGTAAAGTGCCTTTTCTCCTTGTTCCTGATATCCGAAATGATGAAATTTCCCCACCACATATCAACAATTCTGATTCCTCCACGATCTGGTGGTCTAGATCGCGTCGGGGTTTTGCGTATTGGTAATTCGCGATATAACTCTTCTCCTCTATCCCGAAGTCTGAGCCCGCGAACTTCCTTGCCATAGATCAACATTCATAATTCTCCCACGATATGACAGTCTATATCGCGTTGGGATTTCACATATCGGGGATTTGTGAAGTGGTCCTCTCCCCTTCTCCTAAAATACGAAATCGCGATGACCCTTATGAAAGACCGACGGTCCTAATTTCTCGTGATCCAATGCTCCAGATCCTTCCTTCTCCTATTAGGATTTCATGACTTGTGATTCCCAAGAATAGCTTCCTCCACACTCCCAACTCCCAAAATGTCGATATTTCAGAGCACCTAATTGACGACTCACACTCCTTGGGATCTAACGACTGTTATATTTCCCAAGCTTGTGAGTGTTGATAGACACTCGATATTATCCTTTTCGCTAATCTACTAGATCCAATAGTCCATGGAAAATTGGTGTTTCTCCCTCCGATAATTTCAATTGTCCGTTCAGGCTCTCAAAGACTCCTCACCAAACAATTGGTGTCTTTCCTCCTGAGCTTGGTTTTTGCGAGGTGACTTTGACCCTCGTCCTTCATTTGAAATTTCCAAGTCTCTATCCCTCATGAGCTTGATTCTTACTTCAAACTCAAGGATTCTAAGAGATTATTTCACACACTCCTTGTGGCCTTCACGATAATCTCTGATTATCCAAACACTCCAACTCTACGCACTCCTTGCGAAAGAAGTTCTTCAACCACTCCCTTGGGTTGGAAAATTCTAAGGGTTCAACCTGGCCTACGCACACCTTGCATGGCTCTGTGCTATACTTGCACTTATGTTTCTATAAGAACAACTCTATCTCTCCTGATATTTTTGAGGTAAAACTCAAAATCTTCTCAACGCACTCCTTGGGGACTTTCACTGCACTACTTGCAAGAATTCTCAGGACGAGAAGAAATTGAAATTTATACTCTCCCTCTCACAGGATTCATACATTCAACATGAAATCATACACATAAAGCACTAAAACAAATGCATAATAGAGCATATAATCAAACTATAAACATACCATTCAATAGATGCAAACAGTAACCATAACAACACCATGAGATTGAATCAAATCATTCTTATATTAATTCAAGTGCTTCTGTACATGGTTTCTATAGCAATAGGTATTTGCTCAAGCAACTTCTACAATCTCTCTTCTTATATGCTCTCCTATGCTCTCTTGCTCTGTATCTTCTTCTCTTACAATTGAGAATTATGATACAATACATCTACGAGGGAGCTTTCTTGAGTTTTCCCTCCTACAACTCTAAGCTATCTAATCGAAATTAAATTCTACAACTACTTTACATTTATTACATTAAATGCCTCCAACCGGTAGATGAGAGAAATGCTCAAGATCTACATTACAATCCCCAAAGCATTTAAGAACAATTACATCTTCCCAGCTATTACATTAATGTTTCATCTTTAAATTTCAAAACGTCTTCAAAATGCGTACTCGTGCATATCCATCTATCTTCCACTTGCGCTTGCTTGTGATTCTCCTGCATCAATTTGCTTTCTTTTTTATTGCATTTAAGTGTGGTTCCTCTATAAGAAATAATCATTGAAGGATAAGAAACTTAAGTAACCTACTCATGATTAATCGCAAAAACATCACCCCAAGTGCATGAAAGACTGTGATCTAAGCCTTTATAGCACTAAGTTATTTCTATGTCTCATTGATGAATCCTTAGTGTTAATTTCCTGCAGTTTGTTTTACTTTTCTCAGTTTGTTCATATTGTCGTCGACTTTAGATTAGGATAGACTAGGCTCCAATCCTGCATTTCCTATGCTTTCACCTTGAATCTTACAAGCCTCGGTTGATAATCTAATGTTGGGAATTAATAATGCATATATTTATCCCAACAAGCACCCATTTCCATCCCTTTCACCTAGTTTTTCCATATATCTACTGACAACACCAACTTCATGTGAAATGTTGACCATTTCCCATCGCAATCATAAAAGTTCTTAATAGCATATAATAATCGATACATATATAACCCTTTTCTTCTTCATCACTTAGGACATAAACCTACAGAAAACTTGCAATGGAAAGCCAAAGGGATTTTATCGGTTTCACATTATTCAGACCAAATTTCCTGAGTATATTTACCACATATTTTTTTTGTGATAACCAAGCTTACCATATTGACTGTCTCTGTGTATTTCCATGCCCAAGATTTATTTTTCTACTCCCAGATCCTTCATATCAAATGTCCTAACCAACTGAGCAAACATATTGATCTTAAACATGCTTGTTCTTGTAACAAGCATAACATTTAACATCATGCTATAAAATATACCATAAACACAATGGTTATACTCACTTCTTGTAAAATTTGGCTCACCATGAAGGAATCAAACATCTTGTACCATTTTCTTGGCATGCTTTAGGCCATACAATGATTCTTGAGCTTGCAAACAAATATTTTGTTGTGATTCTGAACTAACCTTCTGGTTGTTCCATATACATTCCCTTATCCAAAAAACTCCATATAAAATAGTTTTATCATCTAGTTGTACTAACACAACTAATGCTATCATAACATGAATAGAAACAAGATTTTGACAACTAGTGAGAAACTTTCATGGTAATCGATACCTTCCAAATACCCTTCTACTACCAGTCATGATTTGAACGTTTCATCTTTTACTATGTTTTGATTTTATAACAGGAGATTCATCAAACATTGCATCTATGTCCATGATGATTATGTGGGTAGTAGGATCCCACAGTCTTCATCCCTTAAGATCGTCACCATATCAAAGATCTACCTATTTGATTTGGGTCTTACTTAGAATGCTCATAGAAATTGTAAGCATCAAAACCAAATAATTTCACATTTGAGTAATTACAAGATGACATGTTCATACCTCTTACATAATATTCCAATTTGCAACCAATGATGACCGAGTTACCAAATAGCATAACCACTTCTATCCACAACTATTATTGCAACTTGGCATTACTCAACATGCCTATTCAATCCCAACTTTCTTCTAATACTTTCCAAGTTCCATGATATGAACCTACCTTCATCATATATTCTCAAACACTTGATTGATGTGCCAACACATCAACCTTTATATAGACCTACCTTTCTAACCTAGACACACTACTCCACCTTGAACATTTCATTTGAACAAATTTTACCAAATCTGGCCAAACCAACCCAAGTCAACCTTTTCCGCTCACCTCCATGGACTTCACATTGGAGTCTCAATGCTCCACCTTATCATGAACATTCCCTTAACCAAATTCATCCAAGCCGACCAACTAAGACTTCACCACTTACCTCCAGTCCCATTTACAATGGAGTTCACCAAGCCTTTTATAGGCTTCATTACATGCAATCCATGGACGCAATACCACGCGCTACCCAAAAACATGGACCCAAAAAACCACATGCATTGACCTAAAAACCAGATTTAACTCATTAACTCTTTCACCGAGTCAAGGTTAACTCAACATACATGTCCCCCCACATATTCAATCTACCTAAATATATGTCTATAATTTTCATAGGTGACCTGATAAACCAAGGGTACGCATGCCTATCCATGTTGATAAACCAAGGGTACGCATGCCTATCCATGTCTTACAAACGTATGCCCATTTACATGTAATCAAAAAAATTTACAACTCCAAAGTAAATACATTTTTTTTCTTTCAGGGTGACTCAACCATCACCACTCTTGTTTTTGTCTTGTTGTATGACATATTGCGCTTCCATAGCTCAAAGTTATTCTTTCTGCTGAATTTATCCACCTCAAACTTAAAACTTTGCACTTTCTCCATTAGCACAAAAAGCCACCCAAACCATAGCTTATACTAAACTGAGCTCTTTTAAAATGAAAGAACCAATCTTAAACTTTAAGATTGAATTTAAAAAATTTTAAGCTCCACATATATATACATATATATTAAAAACCCTTTCAAAAAACATTCACCTTTAAAACATCCACCTTTAATAATGATCCTCCCATTAAATTTCCAGGGATATCGTCTTATATGACAATTTTCTTATAATGCTTAATGAAAAAACGGTCCTTCATACTTCATGCGATCCTTTGATAAAAATGATTTTATATCCATAATACAACAAAAAAAGGACGCTTAAACTTCAACTGCAGACCTCATTCTCTCAACAAATACTTTGAGTTATGTGCATAGAAACTTCAATATGTATTTCCTTCCATGGTTATTGATCCCTTTGTAAAACATAATTACAAATTATTACAGTTTATCACACCGTCTTCCAGGCGTCAGACATGTTGATACTCCTTAGTATCCTTCTTATCACACCTCTTGGATGATTTACGGTTATGGCGCCTCTGCTCTATTTTTCTCATCTATCTCTTCAACGAACAAAGTCAGTTTGATCCAACGACCTTCTATTACCTCTGTGCATGGTCGAAAGTCCTCTTTATAGAGATTTCTCTTTTGATCTATGATCTTTCAACTCTATGCTTTGATACCACTTGTTAGGAAGCATAAGAATAGAGATTTCTCCTTTGATCTATGATCTTTCAACTCTATGCTTTGATACCACTTGTTAGGAAGCATAAGAATAAACGTAAAAAGATTCTAATAACAAGGAAAATAAAACCAAGATTAAACTGAGAATAACAATCACATAATTGAAAAAGTGATTTATGTGGAAACCCAATACACACAATTGAAAGAGTGATTTATGTGGAAACCCAATACGGAAAAAAACCACGAGGAAATGATAATCAGAATTATTATTATTCAAGGAAGAATTACGATAGCCAACATAGGCATACAACCATCCTCTCCTCTCTATGCACACACCACATTTCACAATATTGTGTCTTTCTCACACATACGCATACACCTCTATGGGTATGCTCATATATATAACATCTATCACATAGTTACATGAAATGATCATAAATAGATCACCTGGTTACACAACCTATTCAGTGTAGTGTGCATGCATGCATAATCTAAACTTAGTTGATGTGCATGGACATGCTACCACATCGGAAATTAGTTGGCACTTTTCCAACAAAGACTAGATATTCAATGTAAAATGAGAAATCAGACCATTGTGCATACGGTAATGGAATGATGATTTTATATATGAGAATATTTAAGGTAAGGTGCTTATTAATACTTTGTAACACTCCCAGGGTAAGTCATAACATTGATACTTTATTAATATGATGCATTTATGGTTGTAGATAATTATGATTTTAATAATTAGTTGATTGATTCACTTATGGTTGTAGATGATTATGATCTTAATAATTAGTTGATGGTGATTTTAAATAACATTCATATTTTACTATCAACAACCACTTTTATAAAGTAGTTGATATAGGTCGATCTACATATATCAACCACTTTATAAAAAAGTGGTTGTTGGTAATAAACTAAACTAAACTAAAATAATTATTATTTAAATTATTATTATTATTATTATTTTCATATTATTATAAAATAAAAACAAATCCTAATTTTAATATAACCCTAACTCTAATTTTAATAGGAAAAAATCATATATTAATATATTAATAAGAAAAGCCTTATCCTTATATTGCAAACTTAGAATCATAATATGAAAAAAAACTAATGAATGTAATAAATTAGTACGGGCATGATTTAATAAAGAAAATTTGATAATGTTAAACAACTACTTTTTTAGACTATAAAAATATTTTTTTCTTCTGAGCTAACCATGCATAAGTTCTCTACATGAAGAGATCTTTGACATCACAGAGGAAAAACATAGAGTTCACATAGAGTTCAGAGAAGTTTATAGGTATGATTATCCAGAAATATTTGAAAGACCCACTTTATCTTGATAAATTTTCCTCTTTTTACTATAGTAGATAATGTTTAAAATTCAATACTATGGATTCAACTACCAACGACATGTTTATTTTTTGTGGATATTCGTTGAAACATGACATGAAATAGACTATAATCTTTGAAAATCTATACTATTGATTCAACTACCAATATTGATTCAACTACCAACAACAGG
Source organism: Picea glauca (assembly GCA_000966675.3). Classification (NCBI taxonomy): domain Eukaryota; kingdom Viridiplantae; phylum Streptophyta; class Pinopsida; order Pinales; family Pinaceae; genus Picea; species Picea glauca. The sequence goes on from JZKD02S1370379.1 coordinate 139,077, forward strand.
TTTATTATTTTGTGGATATTCATTGAAATTGGAAAAAAAATCTAATAAAATGGGCATAAGTATAAATGGATGCATAATTTGAATTAATTAAATTCGGTTTACTTCATAACATTACCATTAAATTGCTTGCACGGGTGTAGACGGATTGGCAAGTGCCGTGTAAATGGAAGGAAATTTCTAAAATGAAGTCTCATGTTCGATTCTCACCTGGATGGATTTACTCGTGCGCCATTCTCGGGGATCGACCCCGTGTCACGCGAGGAACCGCCAGTTGCCGATTCCCCAAGTACAAAAAAAAAAAACATTACCATCATTGAAATTTTATGGTTCTGTGAATTAATACAGCCCCCTGTTTGTAGATTCACTTGCCTTCAGTGTCTGGTGGGCATTTGAGTTTTAATTTTCATGCATGTGGGTCATTCAAGATATCTGAATATGAGTTTTATTACTAGGTGACTCGAGAATTGAAGGATGTGAATGGTGAAGGCTCCTTATTATCCTTTGATCATAAGTAAAAACTATGGGGATTTAAGTATTAAAATTACCCATTATCCTTTCGTCCCAAAGGAAAAACCATGCCAGGATATAACGATAAAAATTAGATTTATTTGGAACCACTTTTGTTCGTCCAGCAGAAAAAACAAATGCCGAGGCCAATGCAAATCAAAACATAACACAAATTCAACAAAAGAAAAATTTTAGAAAAGTGTAGATACCATGTGTTGGTTCAATTTTACTTACCAATCTTCCTCACAGATATTGACCTTATGGTTGCTACAAGAAAGGTATAAAGCATACATATTCATAGAAAGAATGACCAACAAAAATGAGTTGTCTAATTTACCTTGACCAAAGCTTTATGTGTAATTTTGTAGGGGTGTTAGACTAGAGACCGTAGGACTTGTCCTTTAATCAAACTTATCTTCCTAAAAACGTAGGGTAAGGAAGCACAAGTCCGTGGAAGCTTCATTGATTCGTGGGGCCAAATGGTGGTCCGTAAATTTTTTAAGGATCTTGAAGCTGATGGGGACATAATTACATGGGAGAACAAAACAACAACCACTTTCAAACTTTTCAATGCTCTGTACCAATTACAAATATCTTATTCAAACAAAAAAATCACTTCGATCCAAACAAAACCACGAGCATGCTATCTTTCATTCGATCCAGATCATAAACAACGTTGACCATATCATCCAAACACATTTATCCTTCACAAATTTCAAGCCGCCTGGGATAGCATAATTTCGACCGGGCTTATTTGAATATATGAAAACAAACTGATTTGGTTATTTCAATATATGCCAACAAACTCATTTAATTGTTGTCAGATTTAATCCTTTTGCAATAAATTTAATATACCTCAGGTATGGTTGGCATAATCAATTGTGGTTTGGGCATTTCATAGGTTTGAGCTTACTGTGACGCCCACCCTCCCAATACCTATATCGACCGCCGGCCCAATTAAATTACTAATAATGTAATACATTAAAAAATGATCTGGAATGCATAATAGTAAAAACCTATAAAGGAAGAATTAAGAAGACTAATTAACAAAACAACGAAGATCTTACTTGAACCATGAGTTGGTTAAAGGTTCATGGAGCGTATCGATTTTTAGGCATAACCCTCCCATTCATAATCCCTGTAAGTCTCTGAACTTCTTCTCACAACGTCTAAGATCTTGAAATGGAGTCAAAGCACTACTTGGTTGGGTTTTTATAGAATAAAATTGTGTCCATTAAAAATTCTTGAGCAGAACATGATAGTTGGTAAGGAGGTGCTCCATGCACTCTAGTAAATGCTGGTAACTGAATTGCAACATTAAAAAATCTTGGGCATAACTGAATCGCACCAAACACTGGTAACCTAATTGCACAAGTAAAAAACAACTTGGGCAGTGGAAATAGTCGTTAAGTAGGCGCTCCACTCACTCCGTAAACCCTGGTAAGTAACGTGAAATGCACCACTCACTCACAAAGCTCCACGCACCCATCAATACTACATTTGGTAAATAAGATGAAGCGCTCCCACAAAGCTCCATGCATCTCGGTAAGAAAATGTAAAGGAAGTGAATAAGTTAAGTTCATTAAACTCATAAAAATAAAAAATAAAAAAGTAATTCAATGTTATTATGCTAATTATGTTAATCACCTCCACCTTAAATATGAGGTGGGGGTGGGAAGAATAATAAAGAAAACATAATATGAGGGTGGAGATGTGGCAAATAATAGAGAAAACATAATATGTTTTCTATATTATTTTCCTCATCCTAACATAATATGAGGGTGAGGGTGGAGGTGGGGCAAATAATAGAGAAAACATATTCTCACCCACACCCGCGAGAGTGGACGAGGGGCGAATAATAGAGAAAACATATTCTCACCCACACCCTTAGGGTCGGGGAAATAATAGAGAAAACATATTATGTTTTATCTATTATTTTCCCCACCCTCATCTTTTATTAAGTTTTCTCTATTATTCTCCCCACCTCCACTCTCACATATTCACCCTATGTTTTATCTATTATTTCCTCCACCCTCACCCCCACCCTCATATATTCCCCCCATCCCCATATATATCAAGGTGGGGGAAATAATAGAAAAAACATATTATGGTTTCTCTATTATTTCCCCAACCTCCACCCTCAACATGTTTTCTCTATTATTACTCCGACCCCCACCCTCATACCCCTCATATATGAGGGTGGGGGTGTGGGGGATAATAAAGAAAACATATTATGTTTTTTCTATTATTCCCCCCACCCATATGTTTTCTCTATTATTCCCTCCACCCCAACCTTCATATGGAATAATATTATGGTTTCTCTACTATTCCCCCCACCCCTTATGTTTTATCTATTATTTCCCCCACCTCTACTCTCATATATATGAGGGTGGGGGGAATAATAGAGAAAAAATAATATGTTTTCTCTATTATTCCCCTTACCCCACAATATGCTTTCTTTATTATTCCCCCCATGGCCACCCTTATATATGAGGGTGGGGGTAAGGGGAATAATAGATAAAACATAGTGTCTCCAAACCTACTTCAACCTGTTTTATAAGTCTTTCATCTTTCTTTTTTTGTCCTTAACCCATTAGGATGCTACATTCTTCGGTTCTTTCATATTTTGTTGAAGTTAAAGGGAGGGAATTTTTCTTATCTAAACATCATAAGGGTTCTAAACTTCCTTAATCGTTTTTACAAATTATTCCTCCTTTGACAATTCTAGATTCATCTTGATTGGGTTGGGAGGATTTTCAAGGGTTTGAGCCACATCTAACATAACAAGTTTATTTTCTAAGTCCCCTCATGAGGCTACCCATTATTTCACACACATAACTTCTTCAATGAATCCTTTAGATAATAGAAATCACTCTAGCCTCTTGGTTATTTTTTCTACCCTTATTATCTTGTTTCTCCATGTTGGAGTTAGTTTTTTTGGTTCAATATTCAACAATCCCACAAATTCTAAATTTCTTATTAAATACACTAAGAGACAATCCATGTGGGAAATAGGTCCCCAAATTGTTGAAGCTCCTACTATAAAGTTTAGGTCTCCCCTTGTAAACAAAACACATCTCTGGATACATTTGATATAAAAAAATATGTCCTAGTATTCCACTCTATCTAAGCAAGAACCATAAATGTTTAGGAAATATATTTCTTTCTTCATATCAAATGGAAACAAGTATATCCATACTCTCATTGCAAAGGCCCATGAGCTAGAGAGGGTAAACGAGAACTAAGCTACCATCCTGTAATATTTTCATTGGATCTACCAATAGCATCAATGTAATTGAACTCCCACCCAATAATAAATTTTGAGAGTTCATGAATAAAATTTTCCCCGTCTGTCATTATTTCCTAAAGGAGGAGAATAGAGGGTTTTATTGTCTCTATAAGCCTCCCGATGGCCAATTTATTTGGGGGATTGGCTAGGATTTTGTAGTTGAGGGGAAGATCATTTAAGGTCCTCACAAGGGGAAGCTGACCTAATATCCCCAATTATAGATAGTTGTTTCCCACATATAACCTATTAATATGCTTGTTTATGTTCCATGGACTTATAATACTTTCTTATTCTTTGGTTTGGATTTTGGCTTTTCTCATCAAAGAACCCTAATCCCCCCTTTAAGAAATCAAGGACTTCTTTTCTTATGAGTTGAAGGTTATATTCAAAGGATTTTGGGTGAAACAAATCCCTATAATCCTTCCCTACCTTAAAATGCAATTTAGGGTCTTCCTAAGTCCCCACCTAGGCTTCTTCTTCTACTTGAGCCTTATCTATCACTAGTAGAGGTATTAAGGTCAGATACACATGATTTATTATGCCTAGAAATCTAGGCATAAATTTAATGATGGAATCCAAGGCCTTTGTATCTACCTCTAACTCGCAAGTGTCAAAAACTGAATTTTCCAAAGATTAGAGAGAACTTACCCATGAGAGGATTTTTATACTTGTTAGCATTGGAAACATATAGACTCTATTTCTTTTCAAGACCAAAGGATGAGGGTTTCTAGTGCCACTAGACTATTTGGGGTACCTTTTATTTTCCTTCTTTCCTTAAGATATTCTATCTTTGTAATTGTGTCAGGGGATTCCAACAATATCCCACACCTTCCTCTAATTAGGGTAATTGTATCTCCCTTCGATGTGCCCATAGCTATGGAATAGCGCAAATATGAAGGGTATGCAAGTGTAATTGATAGTTATATCAAAATACTCTTCATGTTTTTTGATAACCAAATCATCTTCCAATTATTTATTGGTTTCAAGACCCACCAATATTCTTTCCATCCTGAAGTACTCACTATCTCAAAGTACTCAGTGTCTCCGAAAGATAAATCAACTTCATAATATATCCGAAGGGAGTTCCTTGTTCCTTAGAAAACATCCGATGAAAAAAATATCAGTGGTATCCCTTGCATTCGAACCCATATGATCCCTTCTTCAAGAAAAGGTTTTGGGATCCCCACTTCCATCTGCTTTGTTAAACCTTGTTTATCTTTTATGTTATCTTAAAAAAACACATTAGCCACCTCTTAGATAGGGTCAATATGTTGGGTGTGTATCTTGTCGAATGTTTGAATTTAAATCTTGTTCAATCCTTTAAGCATTCTAATTTAGGTGGATATCAGTAGCCACCCACCTATTCCACTAACTCAAAGATTAGTTTCCATTTCGGTAGTATTTCTACAGTTTTTTGGGTCCTAAACTTTCGAGGTCATTTTGAGACTTAAACAACATTTTTTGGGAGAGACAATGTCAAACTCTAGGTTTTATCCAAATTGTGATGACAAAATGTGTATTTATCAGATAGTTCTTTCCAATGAGCTATCATGCACCTAAAACATATATCGTATGGAAAAGTTACGACCCCGGGAAGTTGATGTACCAACTTACCCATAATATGTTTTATCATATACCTTCAAATAATAGAGAAAACATACTATGTTTTCTTTATTATTCCCCCCACCCCCACCCTCATATATGAAGGTGGGGTAATATGTTTTCTCTATTATTCCCCCCACCCCTGCCCTCATATATGAGGGTGGGAGTGGGGTTGGGGAAAACATAATATGTTTTCTCATATACCCTCAAATAATAGAGAGAACATAATATGTTTTATCTATTATTCTCCGCACCCCCACCCTCATATATGAGGGTGGGGCTAGCCATATATGAGGGTGGGGGAAAACATAATATGTTTTCTCTATTATTTTGGTGTATATGAGGGTGGGGGTGTGGGGAATAATAGAGAAAACATATATTTTTTTATTATTATTCCAGGGTATATTAGGGTGGGGGTCATGGGAATAATAGAGAAAATATAATCTGGGGTATATGAGGGTGGGGGTGGAGGATCCAACATATATGAGAGTGGGGGTGGGGGGAATAATAGAGAAAACATAATTTGTTTTCTCTATTATTCACCCCAACATATATGAAGGTGGGGGTGAGGGGAATAATAGAGAAAACATATTATTTTTTCTCTATTATTCCCCACACCCCCACCCTCATATGGAATAATATTATGTTTTCTCCATTATTGCCCCCACCCCTTATCTTTTTTCTATTATTCCCCGCACCCCCACCCCCATATATATGAGGGTGGGGGGAATAATAGAGAAAACATATTATGTTTTCTCTATTATTCCCCCCACACCCACCCTCATATATGAAAATACATATATGAGGATGGGGGTGGGGGGAATAATAGAGAAAACATGGTGTCTCCATACCTACTTCAACTTCATTTATAAGTCTTTCATCTTTTTGTTTTTTTTCCTTAACCCATTAGGATGCTACATTCTTTGTTTCTTTCATATTTCCTTGAATTTAAAGAGAGGAAAATTTAATTATCTAAACATCATAAGGCTTCTAAACTTCCTTAATGTTTTTTGCAAATTCTTCCTCCTTTAACAATTCTAGATTCATCTTGAGTGGGTTGGGAGGCTTTTCAAGGGTTGGAGCCACATCTAACATAAAAAATTTATTCCCTCAGTCCCCTCATGAGGATACCCATTATCTCACACAAACAACTTCTTCAATGAATCCTTTAGATAATAGAAATCACTCTAGCCTCTTGGTTATTTTTTCTACCCTTATTATCTTGTTTCTCCAGGTTGGAGTTAGTTTTTTTGGTTCAATATTCAACAATCTCACAAATTCTAAATTTCTTATTAAATTCACTAAGAGACAATCCATGTGGGAAATAGGTCCCCAAATTGTTGAAGCTCCTACTGTAAAGTTTAGGTCTCCCCCTATAACCACAACACATCTCTAGATACATTTGATATCAAAAAATATCTCCTAGTTTTCCACTCTATCTAAGAAAGAACCATAAATGTTTAGGAAATATATTTCTTTCTTCATATCAAATGGAAACAAGTCTACCCATAGTCTCATTGCAAAGGCCCATGAGCTAGAGAGGGTAAACGAGAACTAAGATACAATCCTGTAATATTTTCACTATATCTACCAATAGCGTCAATGTAATTGAACTCCCACCCAATAATAAATTTTGGGAGTTCATGAACAACCTTTTCCCCATCTATTATTATTTCCTAAAGGAGGAGAATAGATCGTTTGATGTCTCTATAAGCCTCCCGATGGACAATTTATTTGAGGGTTTGGCGAGGATTTTGTAGTTGAGGGTTAAGAAGATCATTTAAGGTCCTCATAAGGGGAAGATGCTCTAATATCTCCAATTATAGATAGTTGTTTCCCACATCTAACCTATTAATATGCGTGTTTATGTGTCATGGAATTATAAGAGTTTCTTCTTATTTGGTTTGGGTTTTTTCTTTTCTCATCAAAGAACCCTAATCCCCCTGCCACCTTCTATAAGAAATCAAGGACTCGTTTTCTTATGAGTGGAAGGTTATATTAAAAGGATTTTGGATGAAAAAAATCCCTAGAATCGTTCCCTACCTAAAAATGAAAGTTAGGGTCTTCTTGATTCCTCACCTAGGATTCTTCTTCTACCTGAGCCTTATCTATCACTAGTAGAGGTATTAGGGTAGGGTACACAGGATTTCTTATGCCTAAAAAGATAATAATAAATTTAATGATGGAATCCAAGGCCTTTGTATCTACCTCTAACCCCCAAGTGTCAAAAACTAAAATTTCCAAATATTAGAGAGAACTTACCCATGAGAGGCTTGTTATACTTGTTGGCATTGACAACATCTAGACTCTATTTCTTTTGAAGACCCATGGATGAGGCTTTCTAGTGCCACTAGCTTATTTGGGGTACCTTTTATTTTCCTATTTTCCTTAATATATTCTATCTTTCTAATTGTGTCAGGGGATTCCAACAATATCCCATACCTTCCTCTAATTAGGGTAATTGTATCCCACTGCAATGTGCCCGTAGCTATGGCATAGAGAAAATATGAAGGGTATACCAGTGTAATTGAGAGTTATATGAAAAAACTCTTCACGTTTTTTGATAACCAATTCATATTCCAATTATTTATTGGTTTCAAGACCCACCAATATTATTTCCATCTCGAAGTACTCACCATCCCGAAGCACTCAATGTCTCTAAAAGATAAATCAACTTCATAATATGTCCCAAGGGAGTTCCTCGTTCCTTAGAAAACATACGATGAAAAAACTACCAGTGGTATCCCTTATATTCAAACCCATATGATCCCTTTTTCAATAAAAGGTTTTGGGAGCCCCACTTCCTTCTGCTTTGTTGAACATTGTTTATCTCTTATGTTATCTTAAAAAATCACATTAGCCACCTCTTAGATAGGGTCAATGTGTGGGGTGTGTATCTTGTCGGATGTTTGAAGTTTAACCTTGTTCAATCCTTTAAACAATGTAATCCAGGTGGATATCGGTGGCCACCCACCTATCCCACTTGCTCAAAGACCAGTTTCCATTTCGGTAGTTTTTCTACAGTTTTTTGGGTCCTAAACTTGCGGGGCCATTTGGAGGTCCTAAACAACATTTTTTGGGCATGATAGTGTCACACTATAGAATTTAGCCAAAGTTTGATGAAAAAATGTATATTTCTCGGATAGTTATTTGCAACGAGATATCGTGCGCCTAAAACATATATGATATGAAAAAATTACGACGCCGGGAAGTTGATGTACCATCTTACCCCATTGGGGCCCACATGACTTTTGGCACTTCATCTCCTATGGCTAGGTATTTTTATGTTTAGGTTTTTATCATTTATTCTTTATGTTAAAAAGGACTTTGGAACCTCATTGTAATCATATTCTTGTGAATGAGCATAGCCGACACGTCTCTTCTCACAGATAAGCTACCACCATTCTAGCTAGTTTGTGTGTTTTTGCATTTTACAGTATTTTGTAGTTGAAACAATCATTAATAGAATCTGAGCCTTACTGTATTATTGTATTCCTTGCCATATTTTTTTATTTCTTTTTTATATCTCTGTTATATTTATACCTTCATATTGTTCCTCAAAAATAATTTGAATTAATGGTATTAGAGAGATTTTATCCTTGTTGTTCTTAGTGCATGTCCCCAAAGAGGTTAGGGTATAGAGAGTTGGGTCTCGAGCTTGTTTCTCTTGAGGAAAACCACTCTCCCATGCCCAAGAAACCTTCCATGGTAGAAGAAAAGAGGGACGATGGGAAAAGATATCCTTTCAAACTAATTCTCTATGAATCCCTAACGCGACAGATGAACGAGATGATGGATAATGTTGCCCAGATTCTTCGATGACTGCCAACAAGAACAGAGGCACCTTCAACCAGAAGTCACTTCATAGGTGCGACGCCCTTCAAGGTACAAGTTAAATTTTATATTCCTTTATTTTAATTCCAAATATACATCAACGCTTTGGAAAAATGGTTAAATATGCTAACGGGTTATTTCTCTGTCCACAATTTTTCCAACAATGAAAAGATCACCTTCGCGCTTCTTAAGGCCCTTCCCCATGTCGAAGAATGTTGGGAGACTTACTGTGACAACATTACGAGGACGAGTCGATAATTTTTGGGCCAGGACCCACTTGGGTGGATTTTTTTGATTCCCTCAAGGAACAATATTACCATGTTGGCAATTATGATGACTAGTACACGAGATGGACCACACTACGCCAAGAGAGGGGCCAAACAGTGTCAAAGTTCACCAATACTTTCCATAGCTTGCGCACCAATATGGGTATCAAAGAATCCAAGAATCATCTGGTCCTAAAATACCATGGGATCTACACAAGTACATCCAAACCAAAATGGAGTTTCTATACATCTCATCGTTGGGAGCCGCTTACCAATATGTTGTCAAACAAAAGTTCAAGCAGTAGAACAAATTAGAGTTCATGCCTACAAATATGCAACAACCAAAGTATGGTAAGGGTGTACCTAATTCCCAATCTAAAGGACAAAGTAAGGATGGAAAACCCCAATATAACCAAACCAAACCACCAACAAAGAAGGAAAATGGGAAGTCGAAGGACACTAGAAAATTGTGCAAGTTCCACAAAATTCCTTGGCACAATACTGATGAATGTCACTCCAAACAATATTTTTTGGCTGATACAAAAGCCCGAGGGTTATATGTTCACTTAGCAAAAAATAAAAGGGAATATGGATCATCGACATTGAATCTAGTGTCACCGTCACTACCACAAAAATCCAACTAGAGGAGTCGGAGGGTCCTGAAGAGGGGGAACACCTTTTCCACTCATAGATGTGGGTGAAGGGAGCCCCACTCTGTTTCATTGTTGAAAGTGGTAGCCAAAAGAACTTGATGTCAGGAGAGGTTTTCAAGAGTTTGAACCTGACAACGACGTCACATCGTCAACCATACACCATTGTTTGGCTCAGCCAGGGATGGGACATCCACGTCAACCAAAAGTGTTTCTTGCACTATGACATAAAACCCTTTAAAGACAAGGTATTTTGTGATGTTTCCCCCCTTGAAGTTTGTGATGTTTTTCTAGAGGTCAACCATATATATGGAAGTTTCATTTTTTTATGAATCTAAGCTCCATAATGTCATTATTACTTTGGGAGATCAACTCTACAGGGTACTGGAGGCAGTCTCGAACACTGCGGTATCTTTGATCTTGTGAAGCAGTGCAAAAAGGTGTGATCTCAGACTCATATATTTTTCCTTTGTATGGTTAGATTGAAAGGTGGAAAAAAGGTCACTGCAACCACCAAAACCTCTACATGGGGTCTCTCTACCCAACAACAACAGGTGGACGAAATAGTATAGGAGTACAAAGACATATTTGCCTCTCCTACTTGAGTGCATGTGCACTGTCAGGTAAAGAAATCCATTGATATGACACTTTTTTATCCTCTTCCTAACAACCCTGTATACAATCATTGTGTTATGGAGAATGAAGAAATAATACTCGATATCCAAGAGCTAATTTTGAAGGGCCACATCATACCAAGCTCCTCACCTTGTAGGAGCCCAATTGTTCTGGTACAGAAGAAGGACAAGACATGGAAAGTTTTTATTGATTATAGATCCCTGAACAAGATCACAGTCAAGAAACGATACCCAATTCCATGGATTGATGATCTTCTTAGTCAGCTCAAGGGATCCAATATTTTCAGCAGGATTGATCTGAAGTCAGGATGCCACCAGATGCCAATTGAGAAAACTGATGTGTGGAAGACAACCTTCAAGAATAAACAAGACCTCTTTGAGTGGTTGGTCATTCCTTTCATCTTGAATAATGCCCCGACAACATTCATGCAGATGATGGATGATATATTACAATCATTCACAAAATCCTTTGTGGTTTTATATTTGGATGGCATCCTCATCTTCAACAAAACCTAGGAGAAACATTTGGAGCATATTAAATAGGTATTGAGCACCCTGCAATAACACAAGTTATATCCCAATTTGGAGAAGTGCTCCTTAGGCATGCAACGAATCCAATATTTGGGATACATCATGGATGAGTAGGGTGTATATGTGGAGCCAACCCAGATCCAAGTCATCCACAATTGGTCGACCCTAAAGACAATGAGCAAGCTCTACATCTTGTTGAGCCTCACCAATGTTTATCGACGATTTGTTTTGGGGTTCTCTCATACCGCTTGGGCTCTAAGCCAGGTGACGAAGGGTGGTGCGAAGGCCAAGTTTTTCTGGTCCATTCCCCAATAGAAAACATTCAACGATTTTAAATTCTGCCTCTTCTCAACACTAGTCCTCATTCTGCCAAACCTGCAACAATCATTTGATATTGAGACAGATGCATTAGATTATTCTATTAGTGCAGTCCTCATTCATGAGGAGCATCAGATAGCCTATCACATTGAAACTCTATTTAATGTTGTTCACAGATACCCCACCCATGACAAAGAGTTGTAGTCCATTATGCAAGAATGTCAACAGTTGATGCATTACATTTTGGGGAAGGAAACTATCATCCACAATGATCACATGCCTCTACAACTCATGCAAGCACAAGGGAAGTTACAAAATGACCGCCATCAAAATATGTCCACGTACCTGTAATAATTCCACTTGAATATAAAGTAGAATAAGGGTAACACCAACCATGTCACAGATTGCCTCATTCATCCCCTGATGACAATGCTAACCACAGTTCTTAACTTCTGTGGACATGAGACTTCTGGATGACGATACTTATCCAATAATGACTCTAACTTTTTTACTTCCTATCAAAAATTGAGTGCAGGAAAAATAGTTCTCGAATTTCATTTCTAAGATGGATTTTTATGTCGTCTGAGCCATCTATGTGTTCCTTCAAGCAAGCACTCCAAGATGATATCGAAAAATCATTACAACTGGGCAACGAGACATTTTGGTATAAAAAATATAGTGGTAGTACTACAAAAGAATTTTTATTGGTTGAAACTTTGACACGATGTTCACAAGTACATCATATCCTGTAGTGCCTATGCCATTTCCAACCCCACCATCAAGAAACAAGGGCTATACACCCCTCTTCCTACTCTGGATTGGCCTTTAGAGTCCATCTCCATGGATTAGATGTCTGGTCTACCTTCAACCAAGCATGGGAATGACTGTGTCTTCTTGGTCATTGATTGATTCTTTAAGATGACAGTTTTGGCACCTTGGAAGAAGAGCATCACAGTCGATGCAAACGCCAAGCTCTTCTTCACACATGTTTGGGTTCATTTTGGGATCCCACAAATTATTATATTCGATCGAGATAGTAGGTTCCTAAGCACTTTCTGGTTCAACATACGGTCGATGATGGACACCAAGATGACCAAATCGAGTACCTACCACCCACACATTGATTGATAAACAGAGGTAGTCAACAGGATGATTGTTCGTATCATGAGGATGTATAATTTCAAACATCCACGCACATGGGATGGAATCCTTCCTTATCTTCAACATAGCTACAACATATCCCTCCACAGCTCTATTGACCACAACCCTTTTGAGGTGTGTTTTGGGTTCCAACGATTGGTCCCCATTGATGTAGTTCTTCCCATTGTAATCACATAGGAAGAGTCCTCCCATACCCAGACCGAGACTGACCGAGAAGAGAAATTTGTTGAGAATATCCAACATATCTAATAACAACTTCATGATATTGTGCATAAATCCAATTCCAAGTACAAGCAACTCCACAATCAACATCAAGTACCACACAAATTTCAGGTGGGAGATAAGGTATGGTTTCATTTGCAGAAAGAGCGCCTCATTGGACCCCACCGGAAGTTGCACCCACTCTGATACCGGCCTTACACCATCACCAAAGTTGTGGGTGAGAATAATTTTGAATTAAGTATTCCTCCTTTCCTTGTCTTGCACCCAGTATTTAATGTGGAACTGCTCCAACCATATTTTCCACCTCTCATGGACACTTCAGGTGCGACCGAACAATTGGCCCCTATAGAATTCAATCCTTCATGCATCGAATGGGAAACATTTGATCATATCATGGACACCAATACAAAGGAGACTCACTAACAAAATATCAAACTCCATCGGGTTGTCAAAGCATGACATTTTCTTCATCAGGGAAAGTGGCTCACGAGGGGTCAAATTCAACAAAAGTTCCCTCATCTGATGCAGGAACTTGATTCAATAGAGACCATTAGCTCCTAAAGGGGGAGGAATGATCGAGGTGGATATCGATGGCCACTTACCTAGTCCACTAGCTCAAAGACCAATTTCTATTTTGACAATTTTTCTACAGTTTTCAGGTCCTAAACTTTCGAGGCCATTTTGAGGCCCTAAATAGTATTTTTTTGGTGCGGCATTGCCACATTATAGGTTTTAGCCAAAGTGTAATCACAACATGTGTATTCCTCAAATAGTTCTTTCCAACAAGATATCGTGCGCCTAAAACATAGATTGTATGCAAAAGTTATGACCCTAAAAAGTTGATGTACCAACTTACTCCATCGGGCCCCACATGACTTTTGGCACTTCATATCCTAGGGTTAGGTTTATTTATGTTTAGGGTTTCTCATTTATGATTTATATTAAAAAAGCCTTTGGAGCCTCATTGTAATCATCTTCTTGCCACTGAGTGTAGCCACACATCTCTTCATAGAGATAAACTACCACCATTGTAGCTATCTAGTGTGTTTTTGCATTTTCCAATCTTTTGTATTTTAATAGGTATTAATGTGTTCCTTGCCAAATCTCCATGTATTTCTTTGTTATATTTGTGTTATATTTCTACCTTCATATCGTTCCTCAAAAATAATATTGATCACATTCTCAAGACATCTTTACTTCCTCTCTTCCATTTCCAACACATTATTTAATCTGTTTTTGAACGGAAATTTATACTCATTTGTGCATATCCTCCTTTTTTATTTTCACTCTCCTTCTAGCAAAGGTCTCAAGGGTCTCCCATGGCTCGAGGATGCACCCCTCATTAGGTTAAAGTCTAAGTGCTTACTAATATTAAAACGTCTACTATCATTACGTAGAAAGCCTTAACGAGTTACAAAGATGAAATTCAATATTCGAGAGTGTGTTTGTAGTGGTATAAATGCCCTCTCTTCATCATAATTTTTCTTAATGATTCCCTCTCTATGAGGGCCGGAGAAGGCCTCTTTGAGGTCATCCAATCCAACTTGTTTGACGACCATTCCAACCATCTCCTCCCTAACTTATCTAGAACGCCAGGTTGGCTTGCCAGGTTGTCCAAGTCATTGGTTGTCCCTCTCTCAGATCGGCCACATAATCCACTGTTTTTTCCATCATCACCAAACACTCCATGATAGCTCAGCCCATGTCCTTATCACTCACTTCCAAAGACTTCAAACCAACTACCTACGAAAACCCTAGTTAGTAACTGCGGAGCCCAAGCCTCCCACCATTCCCACCTTGAGTGTCTACCAAAGTATCGGACATACTCAGCCTTAAGGGAGTTTTCATTAATTCATCGGCATTCTAGAAATCTTTTGAATTTGCAGCATTCGTTTTCCCTCTCTCTGTGAATCTTCTCGGGGCGCAACCTTTATCCTTTCATCCTTCTTGATAGATGGGAAGGATAACTTGTCAAGTGTTCCCTTCTTCTGATCAAAAGCTTCTTTTGCGTGTGGCCAGCCGCACTATACGATTTTCGCTCAACACCCTACTCACTAATGCTTCTTAGTCCAAGATTTTCGCCTCCAGCCAACGACAGGACCTCAGCGATCGATCCTCAGGTGTGTCGCAGGTCGAATAGTGAAGCATGATTCTCATACCAGAATCGACTAGCTATTCCTCGCACGCCTGTTCTGTGAAGGCGTTCTCATACCAGAAACTACTATCTACTTTCACTCGCCCGGTTGATCTCCGACCATAATAATCTTAACTTGATCTGCGACATGCACTCCCTCATGTAGCAAACCTCAGGCATGGTTCTGCGTGATATTCGGAATTGAGAAATCCAATTAATGTTTCCTTGCCAACTGATCACTTCGACTGTTTCTGTGGTTTAAACGATCACCGCGTCGCAGACTCACATCCGACAGACTCATCGCCCCGCGGACCATCAGAAGATGGAAGGAATTGTTTCGCTGCACCAGCAGGAATGGTCTCGCCGCACCGCCTTATATATTGGTGCTTAGAACAATTTTTTTTTTTTTAATACAAATAATCAAGCTTAATTAATTAAAAACCTAGAAACAGTCTAAGGTGAGTTTAAAGATTAATTTGCTGAGAAGAATATAATAATTATTGATGTCGTGGGAAATGGTTTTGAAAACAATAAAAAAATCTTTTTATTGTGAAACATTTTGACTCTTTTCTAAAAAGAATATAATTCATTAATGGTGAGGGATTCGCATGATTAATTATGACATAATAGATTATTTTTTAGAATATTGTTTTGAAGAACCTGCTATGCTGTGCTAAAACAAGTGATTGTGATTTTATGAATCAAATATATAACAGAGTTCAAGAATATTATATAACAAGGTTTGCTACACAATATTTGATAATTTTTAATATTTTTATTAATTTTTTTAGCTATTATTTTAAATTATAAAAAAAATTATATATTTTCATTAATTTTATTCATTCTCATTTTCAATTTATCAAAGTAATATTTCCTTATTGTATTTTGGATAGTTGCAAGGTGCAAGGAACCGCTCTAGCATTTCCAACATTTACTACTTTCGGAGAGCTTGGGAACTATTAGGGAAGGTTCTCAATTGGTTGGGAACTCTTGTGGGAATTGGCAGTTTTTTGGGAGCTTCAACATCAAGAAAAAGGGAACTTGGGAATTAAAATTCTATTAAATTAAAATGTGAATATTTTTATTTCATTATTTCAAATGATGATGATGATGATGATGATGATGATTAACGTCCACTAAGACCTAATTGGTCTATCAGACCTTAAGAGGGTAAGTGATTACTTGTGATTCTTTAGAATTTTGTTTCTGTGC
>JZKD02S1370379.1:157053-176292 GCA_000966675.3 Picea glauca
CCCTCTCTCTCGCTCTCCTGCCCCCCATTATTTATGGGATTTTTCCCTTGTGACTTTGGTTCATATCACAACATAGATTGAGCATATACAAAATACAAAACCCTCCCTCACATACCAAACTTCCAATGAAATAACCACCTAAGGATAGAGAAGAAAGAATGTCACACCTTTTATTCTATTGGTTGATGTCGTTCCTCTCTCTTGGCCCTCAATCCTCTCTTGATCTCTTCCTGAACTAATCTGCAAAAGGATATCAAGAAAATGATGCAACAAGGTAGTAATAGGATCAAATTATACATGTAATATATAGATAAATTAAAATATATGAATCAAATTGACATACATAAGTAAATTAAACAATATCTCACAAGTATTGATGAAAATATCACTCTTTTATTAGAAATGGTAGAAATGAGTGGTTACAACGTGACTCCAACCGCTGGATCTACCTCGAAGCCATTTACATAGGTTCCTCCAAAGGTCCTTCAAGCATCAACTCAACAGGATTTCCCTTCCTTGAATGAATCAATAGGGATAGAAACACACCCTATAGTCACATAGGAGAGATAAAGGAATACTAAAAACAAGTTCCAAAATCAAGGGGATGTTACTCAGAGGATAGGGGAGATATAGAAGCTTGCAAATTCTTCAGCGTAACTTTGAACCTCCTCCACATACATTCCCCCAAAGGTTTCTTTATGCCATCCGCAAGGAGTTGAGGTGGTTGAATTTAATTGTGTACAGGCTCAAGGGAGGTTTGGAATTATCCCAACCAAAAACCCTTCCCGAAAAAAATGGAATTATTTTATTTTTCATATTTTTTTAGGGAATCTTTGAGTTGCACACTAGAAAGGTGCGAACATCCACAATTTGCACACTATTGACCCATGGATGGAAACAAAAATGTTATTTTTTTAGATGATTTGATGCAGGAGGATGGGATTTACATTTGAAAACTAGGTTAAATGACTGATCCATCCCACAAATGCAATGGTGTGGCAAATTTTGGTATAAAAAATGCCCCATAATGTGTGAGGTTAGAAGGGAAACTGATGGCCGAAATACATTATAACTCTAAGAGGTGAGGATGAAATGAAGTTTGGTATAAAAAATGCCCCATAATGTGTGAGGTTAGAAGGGAAACTGATGGCCGAAATACATTATAACTCTAAGAGGTGAGGATGAAATGAAGTAGATCGAATGAAATTTATCGAACAACTGATCCAAGAATAGAAACCATCAGCAGAGATCAAGTAAGAGTATTATCTTCCCAAGTCCGGCATACCCATGCTTAGGAGCGATGTAAGCATGGCCACCAAACCAAGTACACTACAGATCCATGGAATTTATGAAAGTATGACTAATGTCCATGGCCACAAACAATACATGGTGGATCCATGTGATATATAAATTAACAATCATGCCCATGAGGAATACATAGTGGATCCATGTGAAAATAAATCATAGCCATGAATAGATACACAATGGAGCTATGTATCAAAATAAAAATAAGAGGATATCTGGAGTCAATGGAGTGAACTAGTTGATCCTCTGCAAGTACCAATGTCTGAGGGGTTGTGCAATATGTTGGGTAGGAGAACAAAAAATGTGATGCTCGTACTTCACCTAAAGTCTTAAAAACAATCTTCCAAGGTACGAGTATACACCATTGTTGAAAGCAAGCCAAAGAAGAAAGAAAGGCTATTTTGGGAAGGAAGGCATGCATGAGGAAGGAGACAGCTGGAAGGAAGAGCAGCACATGCACGTGCATGGAATACCTAATGATGTTAGGGTTAGTTTTTTTTCAATACATTGTAATGGTTGGTGCAACAGAAACATATAAATATAGATACCTAGGTCTCATAGAGAGAGACCAGAGTCGAACGAGATATACAGAGTCTAGAGGAGGAGTCTTGTTTTGATAGCTAGTTGTAATATTTTGTTATATGACCTAATTTTGTAAGCTGTTAAGATGGAGAGGATTAAGAAGGGTGGATCTTGAGGGTTAGATTGAAGGCTGACGAGCATGGTGATATCTAGTATGCCTCACAATAGATCTCGACCCAACTAAAAAGTGTTGTAAAATGTGCGACGCTATAGTTTTGGAACAACTATAATAAAAGATCTTGAGGGCCAGATCTGTGTCGACGTAGCCCAGGAGGGGGTGAACCATGGTAAAACCTGTTTTATGTGATTGAATGCATGTGTTTCCTTACTATTTTCAGTAGTTGTTGATATGCTAAATGAATGAGTTGATTATATTCCATGCATAATCGTGAATGACATTTTATTGCATTAATAAGTTAAAATAGAACTCTTAGTACACATTTCTCATATCTTCACTCAATCTTGGGCTGAAAACACATGAATATTGTAGCCACCCATTAAGACTATCTTAGGTGAGACTACGCAATGCAATTTGTGTGCTGCATTGCCTTCTGGTTTACCAGGAGGGCTGATAGTTTTAGATGTTTTGTTGGAACCCTAGTAGACATGAACCCTAGGTCAAACAAGTTAAAGATACAAACTCAGACATATAAATAATAATAACCATCAAATGGTTATTTTCTCATTTGTTGGAATGGTAGAGGATTGAGTAGAGGAGATCTGTTGAAAATTTGTGAGATCTGTGGAAGGCGAATCAAGAGAATAATGAAGTGGATGATGAGAAGGAGAAAAGAATGATATGCTTGAAGGGGATTTTGAGACTATGGAATCCCACAAAAGAAGAGATCAAAAGATGTTTGAAGATAAAAGAGATGGATTTTGTATAGAAAGATAATATAAATCCTAGAGTAACACCGCACAAATATCTTGAGAAATACGTGTTTATTGATTTGCATGAAGTCTTTTTCTATGATTTTCCACACTTATTGCAGTAGTGGATATTAAGGTTGAAGGATAACCACACAACGAACCAGATCTGATACTTAGAGTGGACCTCAATATAGATTGAGAGGTTACAGTAGGTGAACAACAAATTCACCCGTGTAGTAGATTTTTGGCTCGATAGTATTGTAGAAGGCTTTATAACAGAATTTGCAATCGATATAGTGCAACAGAGCAAGACTTTCTATGTGGTCCTTGAGGAAGGTATATTAGATCATTGTATACTTATATTAATATACTACTATACAAAAAAGGGGTTATGACAATGGAGTCAGACAACTAAACTTCCCTTCTTGCATGGGGGAAGGGGGGAAGCACTGACAAAAAGAGGAGAAATGGAAGGAGAAATGGAAGAAGGAATGGATAAGGGAAATAAGGAGGAACCCTTAGACCCAATCATGATGGATGATGACAAGATCAAGCGGATCATGGAGACAGTTGGAAAGACGCACAATGGTGTACCCTATCAATACAACATGAATACAAAGAAGAGAGTCTAGTTGTGAGGGAAGGCTTGGAGAGTGATGAAGAAGAGGTAGAGGATATCTAGGTTGTGGAGAATATTGAGGAAATCCTGCGCACAACATATGAGAGGAAGATGAGAGTTCCAAGAGAGGAAAGAGAAGGAAACAATCCTATCCATATTAATCTCAGTGTGGAACCCATAAACCCATGTGCAACTAATAAACCAAAGAGAACGCCATTGTTTATGAAACCGCATTTTGGGAGAATAAATATAGCAGGAAGTACATTTACATAGGAAAAAACAACTGGAGGAGCCAGTTCAAGAAACACTAGTCAAGTATATACACCACGTGGAAGTAGTAGTTCAACGTTCAAGAAGGCAAGACACGATCCCACCATCAGGTTACCAAATCAAAGAGGAAGCGTCGGTTAACCTAGAAAAACATTTGTTTATCTGTGAGAATATCTGGGAAGAAAAACAGATCACATACGAAGATACTAAAATTTCACAACTAGTGATTACACAAAAGGATCACACAATGGATTGGTATATGAGTTTAGCTATAAAAAATCCACCAGGGACATCCAGAACAATTGAGAACATCAAGAAATTGTTGATAAATGAGTTCCAGAAGCCAAGCTCAGAAGATCAATACATGAACGAGATGATAGAAATTAGACAGAAACCAGGAGAATCCGCAGGGGAGATTGACCATAGATTCAAGCAACTGAAAGGAAAGTTGAAATATCTCATGATTGATATGCAGCACAAGCACCTGTTTGTTAATTCACTGCTACCACGCTTAAAATACCCATTGCGACAACAGAAGTTTCAGACACAAGCAGAGGCTCTGCATGTAGCCTTGCAAATGGAAGAAAACCAATATCAATAGACGGATCCAACCATTGAAGAACTGAAGGAGGATTTGAAGAACTTAATGTTCCAGCTAAACCAAAAAAAAAGCAAGGAAAAATGAGAAATTGTTTGGTGTACCACATGAAGGATGAAAGGACACCAAAAGAATGAATTCCCAACATTCGCACAGTATATGGAAAGAAGAATGACAAATCTGTTACCAACAGGAGGACTATGGTGTGAAATATGAAAAAAAATTGGACCATGATCCATATCACTGCGTAATGATATAGAAATACCAGACAATCTCAAAGAGTTCATATTGCAAATTTTGCAATTTAGTGTGCCACGGTGACAAATATTGTAGAGCTATGAATTTGATGTGAGAGAGGACATCAGATTCATATAGGGTGCAGGAAGAAATGATGATTGGGAAAGTTGCACCATAATTTAACCAAGTTCCAGCCCCATACAACACTGCCCAATAGTAGTATAATGTTGCGCAACAACCATATAATATTGTGCATCCATAGTACAACACAACACAACCTTATTACAATACCGTGCAGTACAATCAGGTGCCTCAGTATAACACACTAAGAGGAGATCAAGCTGGCTATTGAGGTGGAGGAAGAGTGAGAGGAGGCTTTGGAAGAGGTAGAGGACTAGTGGTATGTCACAATTGTCAACAATCGCGACACTATGCAAGAGAATGTCCACTTCCACCAACAACTTGTATGTATTGTCGTGCATCGAATCATGACATGGAAGAATGTCCTACATAACTATGAAATATCCAGGAAAAGAGGAATTAGAACAACCAAAATTCTCAATGGATTTCAGCCAAAGAAAGGGATGAAGGATGGAACATCAACATAGTTATGCGTGAAGGAGCTAAAACAGGAAACGACAGAGTTTGATAAGAACCAGTACAACACCAGTGGGTAAAGAAAAATGTCAAACTAAGGAGACAGTGCGATGCGCAGAATGAGAAGGAAATATTTAAACAAGCCATACTAGAATTCATGAAGCAAGACATTGCGTCGACTTCAACTACACTGCAAAGAAAGGAAGAAGTAGAGTACAAGATGCCTCAATTGTTGGATCACACCAAAGAAATGCAACCACTGCGATAAGTAAGTACAATCAAAGGATTTTTGAAATCATGTGTAAAACTATTGAATGATCCATATTGTTTCAAAATATTACAAAATATATTAGAAAAATGTAACATAGAGACAGAAGGAAAACTAGAACAAAAAATAATCAATCACCTACACACAAGGAGAAGAACAAGTAGAGAGTTTAGGCTGAATGCCAACATTGGAGATTTCAACATGGAAGATATCATACTGGATCAAGGATATAATGTCAATGTATTACCCAAGAAGACATGGCAATGTATGGGAGAACCCACATTAGGATATTCACCTGTCCAGCTGAAACTAGCAAACCAACACAGATTTCTTCTAATTGGTAGACTGGAAGGAGTAACAATAGACTTGGATGGAGTGCGCACTAAAAAAAACTTTGAAGTGATTGAAATACTGGATGACACAACACCATATCCAACATTTCTTGGCTTGGATTGGGCATTTTATAACCAGTCCATAATCAATTTAAATACATGAAAAATGACATTTGAGTCAGGAGAATATAGGGTCATCTCACCATTGGACCCATCAGAAGGGGAAAGGTTTGTAGAACCTACTTGCTTAGACTTAGAAGAAATTATCCATTTGTATAGAACAACTGTGCACGATGAGGATTATGTAAACCCAACTGAAGATGGGATACTCAGTTGGAGAAGCATTACTTCATGTGTGACATACTTAGATACTTGTTTAGAGAAATGGAAAGAAAGGATACACAAAGTTTCCACAAGAAGGTGTGCAAGAATAGACCACGTAGTAAGATGGGTAGGCACGAAGATAAGGGAACCACCTAGTTTCCATGAAGTACATGATATATAAGTATTCTTGGAACAGTATGAAGATGAAGTGTTAGAAAATCAGAAACTCTTAGTACTCAATATAACGCTCAAGGCCACACCTACAATATGGTGGGGCGCACACAAAGAAACAATCACGGATTGGTACCAATGTAAGTAGTTACTGCGCATAAGGTTTGGTGCATAACAAAAAAGAAATAAGAAGCATAAGTATGATGGACATGGGGCACCACAAAGAACACTTGGAGAAGTGCAGAGCACTGTGGGAAATGGCACCCCAAGAGGAATGGCCTCATCATTTTGTACACACCTTATAAGGCATACCAACAAACTGGTATACAGAGTAGGAACTGCGTAGAGGAACTTTAAACTGGACAGTACTAAAACAAAATTTTACAGTCACTTTCTCATTCAAGCATGATACCCCGAACATAGATGCATCACTTAAGAAGATGAGATGGGTGATAGTAATTAAGGAACCAGAATTCAAACTCATAACAGGATAACAACAACGAAACAAACAAATAGTCAAAGAACTATTTTCATGCTACCATGTGAAGGAAGAAGCACCAGATGAAGACGAACCTCACGATATTAAAATTGAGGAAGAAGAGGGAGAAAGAGAACTGGAAGGTCCACCTCTAGAATCAAAAGTAATTGCTGCGTTGATCAAGGTAAATAAAGGAAACATTGGGACAGTTGAGAATCCCAAAATGGCCAACACTGGAGACTACTAGCATGAACAAACAGTAGAAATCATAACAAATTTACTGTGTGAGTACAACAACTTGTTCGCCACAACATTTACAGAAATGAAGGGCATAGAAGAAGAGCTAGGATAAATTAATTTACCACTCATAGTTGAAGCAAGATCGATCAGACATCGACCATATAGACTAAACTCGATATATAATAAGAAAGTTAAAGTTGAGATCGATAAAATGCTCGAAGATGGAATCATTGAACTTGTGTAAGAACCAGAATGGATAAGCCCAATGATAGTTCAAGAAAAAAAATAAGGTGGGATAAGAATATACATTGACATGAGGAAGATGAACGATGCATGCCTACATGACCTATTCCCTACACCTTTCACAGATGAAGTGTTGGATAATGTAGGAGGATACAAAGTTTACTCATTCACTGATGGATTTTCAGGCTACCGGCAGATCAAGATAGCATAGGAAGACAGATAGAAGACCACGTTTGCTACATAATAGGGATCCTACCAGTATACAGTCATGCCATTTGGACTGAATAATGCACCAACAATATTTTTCAGAGTAGTCATCAATGCATTTAAGGAGTTAATCCACCAGTTTATGGAATTATACTTCGATGATTGGATAATCTATAGTCTGTTGAAATACCATGTAGAGGTCTTGTGGTTGATGTTAGAAAGATGCAGGCAGTGTGAGATATCATTAAACATCAAGAAATGTATCTTCGGAACACTGTTTGGGATATTATTAGGCCATATAGTATGCAAACAAGGCTTACTAGTAGATCCTACAAAGATTGTAGTAATTGTTAACTTTCCACCACCAAAGACAATTCGTCAACTAAGAGCGACATTGGGACACACATGATACTACTTAAAGTTTATCAAAGGGTATGTGCAGATTACCGCCAATGGAGAAACTGTTAAGGAAAAATACAAAGTTTCATTGGAATAAAGATTGTCAACATTGTTTGGATACCCTAATAGAAAATATGGTCATCGCGCTAATACTAGTATTTCCAGACTGGGAGAAGACATTCCATGTACATGTAGATGCATCAATCTTAGCACTTGGAGCTATTTTTGCATAGCTAGGAGTGGGAGATTTGGATCACCCTATAGAATTTTCGAGCAGAAAACTATCAGAATCAGAGAAGAACTATAGCACTACAAAGAGGGAAGTCCTAGATATGGTCCACACACTACAAAAATTCAGACATTACTTATTGGGAAAACATTTTAGGATGTTCACAGATCACTCAACCCTTAAATGCCTAGTCAAAAAGCCAGTGTTGGGGGGGAGAATCTGTTGATGGTTACTATTTTTTCAAGAGTTTGATTTTGAATTAATAGTCAAGCCATGAAAGTTGAATGAAGGACCTGACCACCTATCAAGGGTCACGAACAGAGAAAAACCTACAAACCTACAGGACAACTTTCTAGATGCATAGTTATTTTTAGTCCAGTTCGTGGATGAATACTTTGCAGATATCATTCAGTACTTGAGCACAAGTACTCTTCCATAGGAATATAACACTGCACAAAAGAAGAACCTGGTAGTATGAGTTGTAGACTATCATTTTATTACAGGACAGTTATACAAAATGGGTCGAGATAGCATATTGTGAAGATAGGTGCTAGAACATGAAAGACCAAGGGTTTTAGAAGAATCCCATGAGGGAATAGTAGGAGGAAATTATGCAGGCAAAGATACCGCACAGAAGGTATTGTTCACACGACTATGGTGGCCTACCATTGACAGAGACTCGAAAGAGTACTGTTAGAGATGCGATGTCTGCCAGAGGATTGGTAAACCCAATAGAAGGGACGAGATTCCATTGCAACCATAGGTAATGTTGAAGGTATTCAAAAAATTGGAAATAGACTTTGTGGGACCAATTGACCAACCATCCAAGAGGACAGGAGAAAGGTACATTATCACCGCGACAAAAAAATTGACAAGATGGGTGGAAGCAACACCATGAAGGATTGCAGCGCAAAAACAACAACACACTTTCTATTTGAACAAGTAATCACTATATTTGGTTTCCCAATAATTTTGATGAGCGACCAAGGAAATAAATTCATTAAAAATTCTATTAAGGATCTTACTAAAGAATTTGAAGTCCATCATCAAAATAACACTCCATAACACCCACAGGAAAATGGAATAGTAGAAGCATTTAACAAAATCCTTGAAAATGCACTGACAAATATCTAGAATGTCAACACAGATGATTCGGACCTCAAAATACTAGTAGTATTGTGGGCATACAGGACTACATGTAAGAATTTGATAGGAAACACACCATTCAGATTGGTATACGACCAAGAAGTACTGGTTTCATTAGAAGTTTTGGTACCCAATCTGCGCATAGCAATGATTATGTACATGACAGAACGAGACACAATATAGGACATGTTGAATCAATTGATGATCATGGAGGAAGAGAGGATCATAGTAGGGTTCCATCAACAAGTTCAGAAAGAAAGGGAAAAATCTTGGCATGACTATTGGCACAAGGGTAGACCTAGGGTTCAATGCTAACATCGCACCAACAAAACCCTAACTACCGGCCCTTTAGGAAACACCTGCGAAGCAAATGAAGTCTCACCCAAGGTAGAGGCAGGGGTGGTTGTCGGACTCAGGTGTCTGCAACCTTATATGGGACACATATATGTGATTACAATACTTAATAGAGCACTTACCACCATCAATTCATTATTATTTAACCAATATCTACTTCGTAGATAAAACAAAGCATTGCAACATTCACCCATATCTAATGTGTCTAAGCACTTAGCATAAATAAATGGATCATATCTGGCAGATTCAAGCACTAAGCACATTCACCTATATCAGATCTAACATCCAGATTCATCATAAGCACAAATCATAAACAGATCTATCTATCTATCTATATCCAACACTTAGCAAATAACACATAAATACATCAGAACATCGCACAGAGCAGAATAACACAGTACTTACATGGTTCATCCCCACCCTGGGTCTACGTCCACCAAATCTTCTTATTTATTAGCTTCAATCATTCATTTGCATGCATAGAGCCACAAAAACCCTACTCTGCATAGGACATGAGATCTGCGCGCACCTCACCAGATCCTCCTTCCCTGAGCTAGGTCTAGCACAAAGCCTTTCAAAGTCTGTTACAACCACTTGCACTTAGCTCTACAAGTTTATTACAACATGCACAGAGCATCTACAAACCATACTTGCACTTAGGACTTAGCTTATCATCCAGGATACTTATATCACGTAGCTACATATTTATACTTTACAAAAATAGGCCTAAACATGGGTAAATCCATGGGCTGACATCCCATACTCATTACATATTCCCAAATCCAAAAAAGGACCCAAAATGGGGTAGAGATACCGTGATATCTACTTCATCTTGTGCTCCATCTTTGACATGTTGTTGAAGTCCCAAAATAGGTCAACTTGACGAAGGATCTCCCAAAACTTGGTCAAGGGCCAACAGGCCCCCAACACTCACCTGTGACATGTCTCGAGTCACTCTGGTTTGACTAGTTCTTCTTTGAACGCCTTGATCTTGGCTCGAGTTTCTTTGACTTGATGTTGTGCTACGTCCTCCTGTTCAACGAACTCTTGGATGACTGCATCGTTGATAGGTCCCTCTAGACATTGTTCAGTTGTAGTGACAACCTACTCTAGCTCTGCTCCTTGGCCTTCTACTTCTGTAAACAATTGATAGGCCTTATCTTGTATAGTTTGGAGCCTTTGATTTACTTCCATAACTCTGATATGGATAGTGTGGATCTATTGTTGGGCGGTCCGCTTTTCTTGGGATCGCTTCATTCTTTCCACAACTGACAAGGGATTCAACTATGCCTATATCTTTTCGGCTTGATACTTCTCCTATTGAAGTTGCGAATTGAGTGCCTTCAGTTCCGGCTTCTCCATGAGTTGTTCATAGCTCTGGGCACTTCGATCAGTGAGTTTCTTACATTCCAAGGTAAGAGCCTTTATCCTTTCAACTGCGCTCCAGGCAGTTTCTTCTCTTTGGTCTCTTACATCTTGTGGGGTCTCAGGTATAGTGCATAGCTCCAAATCTGCTATGCATGGCTTCTACGAGTTGGTTCACCTGTTGTGTAACTCAATCTTCTTCCTTTATTTCTAAGACTATCATAGAGAGAAGTGCTCTGTTGACCACTTCTTTTACTTCAGGTTACTTGGAAAGCAATTTTTCCTTTTCTTGTTGTAGCTTTGTTTTTTCTTCATCAAACTTCGCTTGGAGAGCAAGATTTTCCTATTTTGTAGCATTGCGTTTCTCTACGAGTACTCCTTGTACTTGTGTCAAAGCCTGGGTGGATTTCTTTTTTTCTTCTTGTGCTCGTCGAAGGCGAGCTTCGAATGTATTGACTATGCGGTGGAGTTGAGCTAGCTCATCTCCCAATTTTGGCTCTCCCGACGTTGTAAAGACTATGCGGATGGACTATATGGCCTATTGTACCCCTCTGATTTCAATATCAATGATCATACATCTCCTCTTGATTTTCTTCTTGTTTCTATACTATTTCCGATGAAGCATATTCTAGGTTTTCTATGAGGAAGTCGAATTCATCAGAGGTGAGGATTGTCTGCATCTTTTTCATGGTGGCCTTCGATTTCTTCCAGGAGGAAGGTTTTAGAGGTGAACCTTTCCTCTTCTTCAGGGGATCAACCTCATATCCTTTCTTCTATTCAACTTCTTTTTCATCTAACTCTTCACCATAACCTCCTCTCTCTAGTGATATCGAATCAATTTTCACGGATGCACTGTCTAATTTTTTGACCTCTTCGATCTTCTTTGTTCTGCTAGGTCCAAGTGTATCCTGCGTAGTTTATGGGATGTCAATGTCATATATCTTTGTAGGGTCTGCTAGAATAAGGAGGTCCATCAAACAATCCTTAGTGATATCTTCCAAGTTCTCCTCCCTCATCTTGTAGTAGGACTGAAGTTGTTTCTTGTGTTCGTCAATGCGCCCTGTGATGTAAATAAAATGTTGATATGCATTGAACTTCATCAAAGGCCTGAAATGGTGTAGAGTGTTAGGAGTCATGCGAGGCTCAAACTATATGGCTATCTTCATCTGATTATAGTAGGTATGAAAAAAAACATTTGACTTCCATTGTTTATTCATATCACTTGAATACCACAAGGCACTGAACTTCACATCCAGTGGTTCAAATAGCTCGATTTTTGGGAAGGTCGTACCTTCCGGAATCTCCCAGGAAATAAAATCTATAAGGATTAAGAGATAGCTGAAATGAAATTCATATCCTTGATCTTGTGCTTCTCTGTAGTCGAGTTCCAACTGGTTCACCAGGTACTTCGTCGAGTTCATCTGAAGTCCTTCTGCACACTTCCCTGCAAGGTCGACTACAAAACTGGTGACTTGGGTACGTCGGTTATTTCGTACTAACTTACCTACAATTAGCTAACAGGCAAGGTACACTACACCACTATGGATATAAGCTATCTTGTAGCCTTGTGTTCCCTTCTCAACATCGCCATAAGTTCCCTTGATCTTCCGTGCTAGAGCGTGATCCATGGATTTTTCGGGTAAAACTCTTGAGGATCAGATCCTTGCATACTCAACCCTATGATCCAATTGATCAACATCGGATCAAATTTTATACGGCAGTTTAGCTACAAATAGCTTCCATGGTAACAATAAAGAAGAATATTGACACAGACATTGACTTCCTGGTGTCTACCAAAGTGGGAAATCTTCATGATGTTCAACAAGGTGGACTACGCAAGGTTCATAGTCCAAAAATGGTGGATTATCTTCGAATGTGTACCCTTGTTTCTGGTCAGGTACTTATGTGGGATATTATGTTATAGACTTTGTGATCTCCAAGGTTGAATTCGCTAAAATTCAACACTGCGATATTATCTTGGTCTGCTCAAACTGTGTGTATCCCCTTCGGGAGGTATGTTGTAACCAAGGTGTATTTGAAATCTCTAGGCACGTTGTATTGATTTACTATGCTACTTAGAGGTGGAATATAGGTGGGTAATATGGTCAGGATCAAATTGGCATTTGCTAGATCATCCGTGTGCTTGTTTCATTTTTCATCTGATGGTCGGGATGGTCCGGCTCTGCGAGAAGTGGATGAAGAGGCTGGATGTCCTCTCGTCAACGATGCTTGTACACCTATAGACATCAACATGACTCTTTCAGTCATGAGGTTGATCATAAATTCTTCAACAACTTTCTCTACAACACTCAACTAGTCCAACATACACACTCGGGGTTAACAGTCTTGGGTTCAGAGGGTAACTTAGACACTACAATAGAATAGACAACAAGAGTGCGATGATCACTGTATAAAAACAACTTAGTCTATGGGTTCAAACTCTTGGTTGGAAAAAGTGTTCTTGGTGCATGGCACTATGGGATAAATAGGTAACTCGGTAACAGGTATGTTACAAATTATTTTGGTTGCTCTGATGATGACCCCATAAGCATGTGTTCATGCTTGCAAATCAATCTTTCACATGAGGAAAATGGTTGATTTCTTCCCCTACAGGACACAGTTTTAGAATGACACTGCAGGCTGATAGTGGTACATTGTGCGGAAATCCTTGATTTTCGCAGGTTGCTCTATGTCTGGCCTATGGGATTTCCACATGTTGCTATATAAGCAGGGTGCGATGACGCTTGAAGCTAAGAAAAGGAAGAAGTTTCTAGAAGGAGAATCTTCTAGAATGTGAGGTGGCGTACGTATGGTTGTGATCTTACTAGCTTCTCTGATTTGGTGGGATCATCCTCATCCTAGTAACCACTTCATCTTATCCTATATAATAATGGATTTCTCATGGAAAAGGTTAAGTAAGGTCAAGCAAGATTGAGCAAAGAATAGGCAGAAGACTGTATGAAGAATCCTGATACAATTGATGCTCGAGACCTCCATTTGTTCATCAAGATTTTTGGACTATCTTCATGCAAATTCGGAGAAAGTGTATGTGTGTGTTGGAACAAAGGACCACTGAAAGGGCACTTGTGACATCAGGGAAATTCGGTTGTATCTTCCACTTTTAATTAATATGATACAATGTCATGTTTGTTTCCCATAAAATCATTAGTCTTTTATTACATGACTCCTTGATCATGTGTTTAGGTCTCCATTTAACCTACAATTGTTGTTTTCACTTTGGTTGGTTTGTGTCATTGTAGATTTGATCTCACAAGAGCACCGGAACGAAGCAGGGACAACAAAGATATAGAGAAGAGATATATAAAGGTATTTCATATACTCCTTCTTTGGTGATAAATTCAATGGTAGAAACCTAGGGAAAGCGCCATGTCCTATCTTGTTTTGTTCTAGATCCAGGTGGATCTAGGGAGATTAGTTTATGTCCTCATTCACCAATTTATCCAATAACAAAATTGGTGACTCCACTAGGGATAAAACTTGATTGTGGTTTTTTTTTGGTCATTTGCTCTTTACCTATTCTTTTCACTTGAAATCAGTCTTTGAGTTCGTGGGATATCCATTCAGACTCCTTGGATATAAAACTCCAATTAGATCCTTTGCCCTCTTCTCAACATTTATTGATTTAAAAACACCTCCGCACTGTACCTTATACATAGCCTACGAAAACCTTCAATTTCCACATCTTGGTTGTTTGTTTCAGTGCAGGATTTCCACACCCTATATGTTTCTGGCCTACAAAAACTATTGATTTTCGCACTGTGATATGCTATCAGCCTGCGACAATGTTTGTGAATTTTTTTGAGTTGGGTCTTAGCCTCTGTTGATGCCCAGTTTTTTCTTTAACTAACTCGGAAGGATTTTTAATACCAACATGTGAATTTTTTCTAAACATTTGACTTGTTGTTGATTGCTTTCGAAGATCAAACACCTCTCTTTTAGTCTTTTTCCATTTTTTCTTTTTTGATTTTTATCGACAAGAGTATGATCTCTGACCTTGTGTCTGAGTTCTTGTTCGATTAACAGGTTGGCTAAGTGAAACAGACATGCCTACAGTGTGGGACTGATAACACCTCGGTATCTCATTGATCGAGATGTCCAGGATGTTCCTTGTCAAACCTTCCAGATTTTGTTTGATTGCCTTGTAGTCCTCCACATCCCATCCAGCTACTACAACTGCCTCCCCTCGCCTCTAAGTCAGAGATGTACCTGGAGGCCGGTGTGGCCCTACATATGCATGGTCAAAAATTTTTGATTAGTCATTGGATAGAAAACATAAAAAACATATTATATTCTAAAAAAATCACAAAACATCATAAAAAGAAAAATGTTTTTCTTACCTAGATCCCCCCATTGAGAACCCTCAGGTAAAACCAAATCAGGCTCACCTCGGAAGTCCAAGTTGGCATAGGAATAATCATCAATAATCAATATTTGAGGCTTCAACCAATCAAATAATGCATCATTATATTTCACAATGGGGCCCGTTACATGTTGTGCCATGAGATCGCACCATCGTTTCATCCTCGCATCTCATGGTGTTGGTATACTCCACTCTACCTATAGGCATAAATGAGGGACCCTTTCTAATAATAAAGGCACAAAAATGGACCCATACCCAAGTTTCTTCAGGTCCCCATTCTTTCTTTTGGTTAACTGTGTCTTCATACTACAAAGAATACCATCGCACCAGTTGAACACACCAGGTTTTGTGCATTCCATGGCATATTGAAAATAAATTTGGAGGTCCATGTGCGGATATGCACTTTCCTCCATCCATGAAATGGTAAACAAAATGGTCATGAGATTTAAATCCCAAACTCTTCTGATAGCTACCTTACCTTTGCGCCTTTCGGTCTCAGGTTCGTAATACTGATGGATGTATTGACTCATCGGAAAACCACCACCTCGACCTCCTGTTCAGGTCACATGTGGTCCACGATGGGATAATCCCATCAAAAATTAAATGTCTTCTATATCCAAGGAAATAACATGAACACCCACATGAAACACCTGTTGGTCTACATGCCACATGTGGACTAGGTATTCTAGTAACCTCAGCCAGGTTCTGATGCCTTGGATTTTGAATTTTTTTAATAATCCACACTGTCGTAGGGAATTCACAGTCCCTAGATCATTCAATGTCTTGAATTAATCATCCTTTTGTTCTTGTTATCTCCACTCCAACATTTTTGAAATCAAAAACCTACATGGAAGCGAGAAAAAGGGATTGGCATATTCAAACGTTTCATTTGAAATTCTTTTTTGGGCAAATGCATGTGAAAATTTTTTGACTTTCGGCCGCCGTAGGAAAAATTTAGATATAGTGTGGGGTTTCTGCAGGTGAGCCATAGGGAACCTATGAAAATCCTTGATTTCCATAGGTCCCGATATTGGCCACTTGCGGCGGCCCCAGTGCGCATCCACCGGCCCAAAAACTCACCCAAAAACCACTTTTTGATCAAAACAAATGCATTTTAATCCATTGAAAAAGAAGGAGATGACGAGCTTACCATGTTGATAGAGACCATTTGCTAAATGTTAGTTTGTGCTTCTCACAATCGACAACCGAAAAAGGAGGTAAAAACAGGGTTTCTAGACAAGTTTGGAATGAAATGCAAATGAAATAGAAAATAAGAAGTTTTACCCCTATTTATTCAACTTTTGCTTTTTCTAATAATATTTTATATTATTTTAATGCGTTTTGTCTTAAACGAAAGCTCTAATGGTCCCATGAGTCTTTTATTTTTCACAAGTGACAAGACTAAAGTCCTGAACAATGCCATATGGATTTCCTTTAATTCACTTTGTTGTTTATTACATGTACTAGTCCTTTTTAGGGTATTTTAGGAAAAACCTCGAGCCTAGTGTTTGTTCGTTCTTGTACTCAAAATTCAATGAGAACACAACCGAGTATACTTTTGTCATTATTTTGTACTCGTCATGGAAACAAAAAAAATAGAACCCATGGAGTATCCTTTAAGCTCTTTTCACACTCCATAAAAGCGAAAATATTGTTGAGCGACCTTGTTATGTTCATGCTCATAAAAGTATTTGAATAAAATGTTTGATGGACGATAGTACCACATGGGACCGAACCACTCCTTCTGAGGGTTCCTTAAAAATAATCCAAGGGACTTGTCCGAAGGATGAGCTTACATTACAAGCATATGTTATCCTCCTCAAGCTTGTGTAAAAATAAAGAGGTGCTCGCCAGAAATGGTGGGGGATAAAATTTGGGAAAGATATGTGTTTATGTACCTATGTTAGTGGCCATAATAGTCGCTCTTGAACATGACACCCCTTTTTCATTTGAATCTGGGTTGGGAAATCCATTTACCTCTCATCCGACCTTCTTAGAATTCATATATTGCGTCGTCTTTGAGTCAATGCTTCCAAGACCAGTGTCGTGTCATTCATATGTTTCAGAGAAGTCCTAACAATCCCTCCCTCGAGTCGACCATATTCATTATCATTTCTTACCATGTCGGCCTTCCCTGTGCCAGTTTTGAATCATTTTCATACTTTGATCTACCCTTAATATATTACTTATTTCATGTCACTGATGGGGGATACATCAAGGCCATCCTCTGATGATTCTTTTTCTTGTCAGCTTCAACTCATCATCTAGGAACAAGACTTAGAAATTGTTTAGTACCTTAGAGCCTGCATGCCTCAATGGCAGGTTTCTTCATTCTCGATAGTGTATTCACATCATTGGTCCTTGATTGAGAGATTTCATCGAGTGTTGGAGTTTAGTTCATTTATTCACATTCGTTGGATTGTACTAGGGTACCTTGTGAGTCATTGACATCAATGGTGATTTCCCTCACACTTGTTAATGATTTTCATCAATGATCGGTAATCAAGTGGTTTATGTCATGTTCAACTTCAACACCTGTAATCGCATGGTTAGATTCATACTTACGGACGATGGGATTGATGACCCTGGGTATTCTCTCTTTGGCCCAAGATGATATGGAGTATTTATGATTTGAATTGACACACAAATCCACTTTGTATGTCTCGTGGCTGTGTCTGAATTTACACTTTCTAATACATAGATCCATGGTGTATTTCTGGTGGCTATGTAGAATCTTGACGACATGGATCCACAGTGTATAATTGGTGGTCGTGACTTGCATTTTTTATTTCAATCACTTGTAATCTGAGCACGGGAATGCCTACCACATAAATGGTATAATTCTATGTAGATGCTTGATTGTTTGCAGGTTCCTGATTGGTGCACTCCTTGTTTCCGACACACACACATTTCAAAAAGTATTTCGGCTGACATATTTTCCAACCTCATACTCTAGGGGGCATTCTATTAAACATTATTTTGGTCACTCTGATGATGGCCCCATAAGCATGTGTTCAGGCTTCCAAAAAAATCTTTCACATGAGGAAAATGGTCGAGTTCTTCCCCTACAAGGCACATTTTTAGAATGACGTCGCAGGCTGACAGTGGTATAGAGTGCAAAAATCCTTTATTTTTGTAGGCTACTCTATGCCTAGACCACGGGATTTCTGCATGCTTCTATATAGGTAGGGTGCGACGGTTCTTGAAGCTAAGACAATGAAGAAGTTTCTAGAAGGAGAATCTTGTAGAATGCGAGGTGGCATTCATATGATTGTGATCTTACTAGCTTCTCTGATTTGGTGGGATCATCCTCATCCTAGTAACCACTTCATCTTCTCCTATATAATAATGGATTTCTCATGGAAAAGGTTAAGTAAGGTCAAGCAATATTGAGAAAATAATAGGCTAAAGACTGTATGAAGAATCTTGATACAATTAATGCTTGAGGCCTCCATTTGTTCATCAAGATTTGTGGACTATCTTCATGAAAATTCGGAGCAAGTGTATGTGTGTGTTGGAACAAAGGACCACCGAAAGGCAACTTGCAACATCAAGTCAATTCGGTTGTATCTTCCACTTTTACTTAATATGATATAGTGGCATGTTTCTTTCCCATAAAATCATTATTGTTTTATTACATGACTCCTTGATCATGTTTTTCGGTCTCCGTTGTGTTGAAATAATGTAACTGCGAAGAGCATTCTTATTATTATTTTGTTATTGGATTAAATCCCCATTGCAGATTAATCATATAATTATTATTATTATTGTTATTGGATTAATCCCCATTGTGCATTAATCATGTCAGTAATTGTGTAAGGACCAAATCCCCTTTTGCGGATTGGTCATCGGACAATTACAAAGGGCACAATAAGAAGTCGGCCCCAGTAGTTATCATGGAAGACCCATAATTAATTAAAGGTGGGTTTACCCACCCAGAGTGAGAGGTCGACCTTGCCAGTTGTGACCTTTCACACGTGCCAGTCTTGTATAAATAAGAGGCTAGCGCCTCACTTCAAACACA
>JZKD02S1370379.1:182051-200390 GCA_000966675.3 Picea glauca
TGGGTTTTCTTCCCCTAGAGGGTTTCCCAGGATAAATGTTGTGTCTCTTATGAATGTGTATTTCTCAGTGATATTCTTCTTATTCTACTATTATCTTATGAAATGCAAAGAACTATAATAATCGCATAAACATTAACACGTTGAATATACAATTGTTTCTTTCACTTCAATTGGTTTCTGTCATTGCAGATCTAATCTCACAATAGCACCGGAGCGAAGCAGGGACAATAGAGATATAGAGAAGTGATATATAAAGGTATGTCATATACTCCTTCTTTGGTGATAAATTCAATGGTAGCAACCTAGGGAAAGCGTCATGTCCTGTCTTGTTTTGTTCTAGATCTAGGTAAATCTAGGGAGATTTGTTTATGTCTGCATTCACCAATTTATCCAATAATAGGGTTGCTTGCAATGGGAATGAAGCCTTCATTAACTCTGTTCTGTTTGTTATGGCGCAGTCCCAACTG
Source organism: Picea glauca (assembly GCA_000966675.3). Classification (NCBI taxonomy): domain Eukaryota; kingdom Viridiplantae; phylum Streptophyta; class Pinopsida; order Pinales; family Pinaceae; genus Picea; species Picea glauca. The sequence continues at coordinate 182,519 of JZKD02S1370379.1, forward strand.
TCGGATAGTGATTTGTCTGTCCATAAATGTATTTCTACCCATTCAAAGCATTGGTCTAATAGTTATAATGTCCCCAACGGCTATATTTCTTCGCCATGGTGAAGTGCCATGTGTTGTTGTTCTGATATCCCGACGAAGCTCCAATTTTGCAAATTTTCCTTCTGTGAGGTTCCCTCTGAAACCTACTGCAACTTTTCAATCTTAGCTCTCTTCTTACTTATCTTTATAGCCTTCTTCCTAGTGATATTTGTCTCGGTATGCCTTTTTCTTTCTGATTCTTACCTTATTTTGGCATAGGTACTTCGTGTTGTTGAGATTCTTTCCTAAGATTCGGGGGTGATCCTCCTTCTTTGTCTGGAATAAGTACTTCAATATTATGTGGGTATTCTAGTGTTCTTTCAACTCTGACATTCGGGTCTCTAGTGTTAAATAACTTCAATATGTTCTTCTGTTTTTCAATCAAGTGTGCGATCCTTCTATTCATGAATTCTTTTAACACTTGCTTCTGTTGTTCTAAAACTTCTTTTTCTTCTTTCCTTCTAGCATGATATCTTTCAATCCAAGGTTTTCCTAGTAGCATGGTAAATGGGGCACTGTTCTCAATAAATTTAATAATCTCAAAATCTTCCTCTGTCGAAGTTCCATTGGCATTCATAGGTATCTAGGTGAGATTTCCACATAGGTTTATCAACTTTACTTTGAATAGTCCTATTCCTCCTAATGAAGGAATCATAATAGGCCTCCCTATAGCTTCCCAAGTTCTCTATGTCATGATATTCACCGGTGTTTCTTCATATAGAACACAGACAATGTCGAAGTCTCCTATTCTTGCTTCAATGCATTCTTTTTATTGGAAGATCTCTGATAATCTAACATGTCGGTGGTAATTTAGGGTTTCTTTCATCTTTAGAAATAATTTCTCTAATTATTTATGGGATTCTATCATAATCTTAGTTTCTGAATCTATCTTAGGGTTTTCTTGTCTCATGTTCATTTCTTCAAGCTTAGCAATCATTCTARGAMAATCTAATACTTCATGGTCCATAGCTTTGCAACCAAGACAAATGGGTCTTCTCCCAGGGCATTCCTTAGCAAGATGTATTGGTTTTCTGCAATTGTAAYAGAGGGTTAATCCTCTCTTTATTTTAAGTGATCCCCATCCTTTCYTGCACTATGCGCTAGGATCATGGTAGCTAACCTACAAACATTTCTTTCTAGGGTCCTGCATACACTTATTAGTTCAAAAATTCTTTCTATGCATAGGTATAACATATTTTTCACTATTCTTATTAGATCTACTCATATCAAATCTTCTTTCATCTATTAATACCCTAGTTTTCAAGATAGGATAGAATCTATCAAACATACCTAGATTCATATTGTTGAAACAAATATTTCAACTTATCTTACTTATATAGAGCACAAATCTTTCGGATCTAGAACTTTTCAATATTCTTACCTTTATCAGAGCATAGATCTTTCATATCTTGCCTCTTTTAATAAAAGCGTCTCACTTTTTCCTTTCTTAGAGCACAAAGATTTCAGATCTTACTTCTTTTCTTCAGATCGGGCTTATTTTCCTTAGCACAGAGCTTGTCAGACTAAGTAGAGTATTGCAGACTAGAGCAACATATCTACGCAGAAAGATTTCACAATTTCAGGTTGGATCTTTGCACAAAGATTCTTCTTCCTTAGTTCCCAACAATCACATTTTCAATTCCTGACAACGGAACCATTTTTTGGCACAAGGGAAGACCCAGGTTTCAACGCTAACAATGCACCAACAAAAACCTAACTATCGACCCTTTCAACAACACCTGTGAAGCAGATGAAGTCTCACCCAAGGTAGAGGCAGGGGTGGTTGTAGGACTTAGGTGTCTGCAACCTTATCTGGGACACATATCTGTGATTACAATACTTAATAGAGAACTTAGCACCATCAGTTCATTATTATTTAACCAATATCTACTTCCAATATAAAACAGAGCATCTCAACATTCACCCATATCTAATGTATCTAATAAATTAGCATAAATAAATGGAACAGATCTGAGAGATTCAAGCACTAAGCACATTCACCTATATCAAATCTAACATCCAGATTCATCATAAGCACAAAGCATAAACATATCTATCTATCTATCTATATCAATCACTTAACAAATAACACATAAATACATCAGAACATCGCACAGAGAATAATAACACAATATTTATGTGGTTCACCCCCGCCCTAGGGCTACATCCACCAACTCTTCTTATTTATTAGCTTCAATTAGTCATCTACATGCACAGAGCCACAAAAACCCTACTCCACATAGGACAAGAGATCTATGTGCACCTCGCTAGATCCTCCCTCCCCGAGCTAGGTCTAGCACAAAGCCTTTCACAATCTATTACAACCACTTGCACTTAGCTCTACAAGTTTCTCACAATATGCACAGAGCATCTACAAGCCATACTTGCACTTAGCACTAAGATTATCGGCCAGGATACTTATATCTCCTAACTACTTATTTATACTTTAAGAAAATAGGCATAAACATGGGTAAACCCATGGGCCGACATCCCATACCCGTTACATATTCCCAAATCCCAAAAAGGACCCAAAAAGGGGCCGAGATCCTGCGATCTCTTCTTCGTCTTGCACTCCGTCTTTGATAGGATGTCAAAGTCCCAAAATAGGTCAACTTGACCAAGGATCTCCCAAAACTTGGTCAAGGGCCAACAATGATAGACACATCAAGAAGAAAAATTTCAAAGAAGGAAACTTAGTGTTGATGTATGATAACAAATCCATTCAACATCCAGGAAAACTCAGAATGCACTAGTTAGGACTATATGAAGTCAAAAATGTAATATATGGGAGATATGTACAGTTGAAAGACTTAGGAGGTGCAGAACTTAGTGGGATTATCAATGGGAGCCGACTAAAGTTGTACAAGGACAGTCGACCAACCATCTTGAAAGTCACCACGCAGTTTGAAAAAAAAATAAAAATTAAGAAGGATATTAAACAGTACCAACAGAGGTACAATGCGTCGAAAGGAGAAGGAGAATGCACACTTAGGAATACAAACCCGAAGAAGAAAAGGCCAATGGTCAGTTCAAAAAGGAAATAAGTGGGAAAGGTAAAGACGACAAAAGAAGTACTAAATGACGAAGGAAAGGGGAATTGAATGTCAGAAACGAATAATGGGACTCTGCATTAATCGCACCAACTGGAGATGGAGAGGGAGAGTAATGGAAAGTACAAAGGAACCAGAGGTTCATTGAATCTATAATAAAGGTAATTTCTTCGACAAGCTTCACACGATGCTCATACAAAGAAAGAACGCAGGGAGAAAAAATCTTATTGCGAAATCAAAAGAGGCAGAGAGAAATAGAGAATATGAAGCACTGAGTGAATTTCACAGAGGTTGCAGAGGCCACTAAGATTGGTGGATGATCAAATTTCACGACCATGGCACCACCCAAAGAAGAGGAACCAATCCATATTTCTAGAAAATCCAGATTTAGGACCAGGGCACAAATACAATTGCAAGAAAGAAAACAAAATCTGCTAGAGGTCGTCAATGTAGACAAAATCCCATCACCGTATAAAAGACCAGTTAACCCCACACCCTTGGGCAATAGGATTGTTAAAAAATGGGATTTTAGGTCTACTGGAACTGTCGAACTTTGTCATAGGATAGTATGTAAGAAGTTGCATCAAGAAATTGATGGCGATCACACATGGCGTAGATTTATGGTTGAACAAGCTTGTCTTAATAGACATAGAGCTCTTCACGCACATTATAGGGATTCCATCAAGGGGCATGGATCCCATACAATTTCTCAATGACAAAACAAAGGAGAAATAACTCACTGAGGAGATGAAAAATAAATACGACACAGTAAGGGGGATGCACGGAATAATCATCAAATGGATAAGTGACATCGCGAAAAAAATGGCCACAAAAATCATGGCCTACAAGCTAGTCATAAAATTTCACAAGGAGGAAGTCCTGGCCAGGGTTTTCACAGTTGCAACACAGTGTGTTGAGGGAACCACAATCAACTAGGCCCTTTATCTTTTGAATTTGTTTCTGGATGACTGCAAGGATGTGAAGGATATGGTAACAAAATTTCATTATTCATGGATGATCATGCTGATAGTCATTATGGGATGGAAGGAACCGAAATATGTATTTTTCACCACCAGACCCAAACTGAATCATGGAGTGAGATATTTTTCATTTGGCGTCGCTTCATACACTATGAAAATAAAGGTGAATGCATCTATACTCGAAGGATATCTTTGTGACCTACACGAGACCATCACCAACCTATGGAGAATAACACCACAGTTTGTTGCATACGATCGGGACATATCTAACTTCAAGGCCACTCGACATGTGATGTGGATCTAGGCATGGAAGGACCCCAAAAAGAAGTGGCTACAACTACGCTATTGGATCACAGAGGGAGACATAGAAATGGATATCAAGGATTGGGAAGACGATTGGAGGATTCTAGTACTCAGTCAAGACATACCTGCAGGGGAAAAGGAGGAGTAAGCAAGGCAGGAACATCCACATGAGGAGGAGGCATGGAAAGAAGAGACAAAACCCCAGGAATTCACAGTTCCCAAGAAATCAAGGACGGGCTAGACCAAGCCAAAGCAAAAGAAAGGGGGGAAATCTTAGATAGGAAACTAGAAGGGGAAGAAGAATAATACATAGTCACCCCAAGTACATCAGAAACAAGTTGAGGAAGCATAGGGGACTACACCAAGTCCTAATCCACAAGAACTAGGCCCAACTAAGTGACCAAATGCTCAGACAGGGGGTGCATGCAAGAAGATTAAGGCACATAGAAAAACTCCAGAATACATGATTACAAAGGATGATGCAAAAATGGTGGCCCAGATGGTTCAGGATCATACATTTGAGGATTTTGAGAATGTTGTATGCCATAGGGATAGAATTGAATAAGAGATGGAAGACATGCAACAAATCCTCAAGCAAATTGGGGAAGTGTAGGCATCCGAAAACAACATAGAAACAGGTCCATCAACATCACAGACAAGAAGAGAACTTGAAACAAGTGAGTGGGATACATTCTAGACAATACCGCAACCGACTGCAATGTTTCACATTACACCGAGCATGTTGCGTATGGACAATATTGTGGGGAAAAAATCCCTAAAGGACTTGGCTCAATTGTAGTTGGTATTGTCGCACATACCAACCAAGGCCCTATATAAAGTGTAGTTTAGTGTTACCCGAGAGGTACAGTCGTGTGCACACACAGACATAGTTTATTTACAAAAAGTAAAGGATAAACGGGATGAGCTGGAATTGATATATGAGCAGGTCAAGCTCGAGACCAAAGAGGAGAGGGAATGCATGAAAAAATTGGAAAAAAAAGTGATCGGAGCTTATGATAAGATTCCAAAGACAACGCAGAGGGAAAAACTCACAACAATAGAGAAGATTGATCAGATTGTGAAAAAAATTGATCAATATCAATAGGTGATCGAGAATTTGTGTTAACAGCTCACACCTACCACTATACTAGAGGTAAGGGAGCGAAGGAAGTAGGAGGAAACAAAGCAAATACAGGAGATAGAACGATAGGTCCACGTAGCAGTCAACCTGTTTGACAAAGCAACACAGCTCTGGACAAGGCTAGAAGAGGATCAACAAGTCCAGTGGTGGGACTAGTAAGAGGAAAGGATAAGCGCATCTATCCAATACCTCAAGCAGAGGGAGAAGACAATGTCCATTATGGGGCACGTCAAAGGGGTGCAAGATATGAAGAGATTACAGGAATAACTCACCACTGTGTAGATGCCTAAAAAAGAGCATCATGCTCGAATGGAACCACTCCAGGAGTGAGTAGTAGAGGTCATTGCATAGGCAGAGGAAGACAAGATATATATGGCATAGACTCAGGCATAGTGTGCAGGGCTGATGAGCAACGAGACTACAATACATATAGTATATGCGCTCAAGGAGAAGACTGTGCAGGCTCAAACACAAGCAACGAAGTTGAGGGCGAAGTTCCAAGCGATCATGAGGGAGATCGATGAAGAAAAAATAGGTTAGGTGGCTTGGGATGATCCACATGTCAGTGTTGGGGGCCTGTTGAAAGTAGGCCAAAGTGGAAAGAAAGGATATTTTGGGAAGGAAGGCATGCACAAGGAAAGTGGCAGCTGGAAGGAAGAGTAGCATGCGTGCATGCATGGAAGACCTAATGATGTTAGGGTTAGATTTTTTGCAATACATTGTAATGGATGGCAAGACATAAATGTATAAATATAGATACCTAGGTCTCATAGAGAGAGAGACCATATTTGGATGGGATATAAAGAGTCTAGAGGAGGAGTCCTGTTTTGATAGCTAGTTGTAATATTTTCTATACGGCCTAATTTTATAAGTTTTTGAGTTGGAGAGGAGTAAGGAGGGTGGATCTTGAGGGTTAGATCATAAGTTGAGGAGCATGGTGTGATCTAGTCCACCTTACAATAGATCTTGACCCAAATGAAAAGAGTTGTAAGGCATGTGATGTTGTAGTTTTGGAACTGCTATAATAAAAGAGATTGACATCCAGATATTTGTGGACGTAGCCTAGGAGGGGGTGAACCATGGTAAAACATGTGTTATATGATTGAATTCATGTGTTTTCTTACTGTTTTCAGTAGTTATTGATATGCTAAATGAATGAGTTGATTATATTCCATGCATAATCGTGAATGATAGTTTATTGCATTAATAAGTTAAAATAGAACTCTCATTGCACATTTCCACTCAATCCTTGGCTGCAAACACATGAGTATTGCAGCCACCCACTAAGACTATCTCGGGTGAGACTGTGTAGTGCACTATGTGCACTGCGTTGCCTTTTGGTTTACCAGGAGGGCCGATAGTTTTAGAGGTTTTGTCGGAACCCTAGTAGACATGAACCTTGGGTCAAACAAGATAAAGACACAAACTCAGACATATAAATAATAATAATCAACAACCATGTGAATAGATGTGATGGGGTAGAACATAAAGAGACATCATTTGATCACCAATCATTTATGGATATCGTTAACAAACACGATACGACCCATTGATGATGACAATGGGATTCAAGGTACCATGGTACAATCTAAAAAGTGTGAATAGATGAACTGGTTTCTAACACCTCGTAGAAACTATCGATTAGGGGACATTGTTTTATTCCCACTGTCAATAGAGAGGGAACCTACCACTGATAACTACAAGCCCCAAGGTACCAAAAATAAATCTAGATCCCTGTCCCAAAGCAAGATGTGTTGAATTAGATAGGAAGAGATCCATTGGAAGGAAGGAATTAAGGCATCCTCCATCATCCAATAGAAGGGGTACCAGAAGGCCAAATATTTGGAAGGAATCGAACGAATAGATTTTAAATACCACACTGAGGTATGACTCTAGCATGCACTAGATGGAACAATGCACGACAAATAATCTTTGAATAATATCCAATAATGGAGACCACTGACAAATATGAGGAATCCACCAATGCGATCATATGGAAACCAAGGCATCACACGAATCCCTATGTGTGAGGATTTATGTTGACTTCGAAAACAAGGTAAATTTCTCAATCAATGACCAATGATGGTTTTCCATCTACTGAGTGCAAGGAAACTTATCAATGATGGAAATAGACCCAAGGTGTAACTCTAGGTCATACTTTTAGATTAATGTGTTTGATTCGATAAGAGCATACCTACCATCAAGAAGTCAATGGGAAACTTATATAATAGCATGAGTGCAGTACAAAGATACTTTTGATGATGAGATGTACTTGACTGACACATGAAGTCCAAATTGAAAGGTTAGATACTTTATGCAGAATGGTCGACTTAAATTGAAACTTTCGTTGGAAAAAAACATGACACATTATGTTACATAGGAAACATGGATTATAAAATGGGATACATTTGTGATACAGGAGGAATCAACAAACACTCGATATGGTTGGAAGAATAACCAACTGGAGGATATTATACTAAAAAAAAGGAAAAAGTCTCCTAATGCCATACTGAACACAAAACATTGACATTGACTCAAAGATTGTGCTTTGTTCAAGAGAGACAAGAATGTTGCCAACAAAAGAGATAGGCGTTTTGGCCCCTTCTTTTTATTTATTTTTTATTTTTTTGTCTTTTTAATATTATTAAATCCAGAAAAAGAATAAATAATTCTATAATATAGTGGAGGAGACGAGTGTTATGGCAAATAAATACTAGTTCCAAATCACAAGGAACATACCTATTCTTAATGCAAGAAACCTCATACAGGATAAGGACTCTCAAGGGGTGTTTCCTCCAAGGTTAAGGTGTCGAGTCACAAAGTAATAAATTGCAAGGCTAGCAACTGGTAGGAATGCATAAGAAAATGGTTCAACAATGGAAATATGAAGGTGTGAATGGTTAATATGAAATGCAATTATAACTCAAAACAAAATTTGAATTCTCATGGATAAGTGTTTCACTCCAAAATTTCAAACTTAACTGCCACACCCTAAGTGTCACAAAATGATGTATGCAATTTGTTAATTGTCACATGCACTATCACAAGTGTTGTATGAACCTTTGAAATTGTTGCATTCATATTTACAAGTGTCTCGACTCATTAAACCATGAAAGAAATTTTCCATGACCCCTAAGTCATGTTGGAGGAAGTAACGCATCATTTCAAGGCCAAGAACATGCCTTTAGTTGGAAAATTGACCATTTTTTGAGAATTTATGAAGGGGTGGCACCCCCCTTCCGATGTATAGGGATAATCGATGCTTCCCTTTCCATGTTAATGGAGTGCAACTTTTGGACACTTGCGCTCTATCTCTAACTAAGGAGGAGATCCACTTTTGGTTAGAGGAAATAAAGGAGAATACCACCTCTTTCTAAGGGCCAATTCCAAGGAGATTAGGTTGGTTTGGTTTGAATCCTATCCTATGGAACTATCCTAGGATCAAATCCCAACTTATGGAGCCATATCCTCAACCAATTCCCAAAATAACTCATGGTGGTTGAGCCTCTCAAGCCTATATATTGAAGGTATTTCCAAGGTGAAAGGGGGGAAGAATTAAGATGTCAAACCTTTGATCTTGGGAGAAGAATCAACATTTTGATTTCAATGTTCATGCAAGGGTTGGAGTAGTATATCTTGGATAAGATTGTTTCATTGTAAATCATGCTTTGTAAGTGCTTTCTTTGGATTTCAAATTAATATTAACTTGGCCTATTCCCTTCAAGTTCATGTGTTCTACATTTACTTGTCTATTGTAGTTTTAGTCTTGATAGATAGATCTACTATGTCTTATAATATACAGTAGGTGTAAGGGTTCCTTTTCTAGTCTTTCCAGGACTTGATTTGCGTTGAGTAAATCAGGAATCAATCCCAAGGATTGGAGAAGTGAGGATGAACTTCGCAACAAGGTACACCACATTCTTCTTCTCTATTTCTTGATTGATTGAATTATATATATAGGGACATTAGCAACCATTTGTTTACTTATGTATTTCGACCAAATATAGGGGTTTTGGTTCAAAGGGGAGCTTATCCCATCTAGAGGGTAAGATTTCTCACAGTAATAGGTTATCCAACAAGATATTGAGAGGAAGTCATGAGGCCTCAACGCAAAGATATGGAGAGACTAAAAAATTATTCTAATCCTACTGAAACAACTATAGCATGGGTGTCAAAAATTCTAGTGAGGTACTAACTAGGACACCCATGAAGTGGTAAGATCTACCATTCGTAAACAAAACCTTTAAAGAATGTTCAAGGTATGATGCCAAAAATAAATGGGGTGGATCCTATGGAATATATGTGAATGATATAGAGAAATACATTGTGTAGGTGGAAATGAACCTAACCTAGATGCCAGTAATAAACAAGATACCCATGGAAGAATATGAATAGGTGTTGACATAAGTTTAAGCATGTGTTAGGGGGATTCCTGTAGGTAATGTCCATAAAAATATTGAGAAGAAGATATGAAACTTCAATGCAAAGTCATGGTGGGAATAAACAAGACTCCCATACATAATAGAAAACTTGCAGTATAGGCACAAAAATGAAAAGGGGGTCTAAAGGAGAGTTCCCATGGAAGATAGGATCTACCAAATGAATTACGACACTTCTAAAAAGAAAAGAAGGTTACATGTCGCAACTTAGTGGGGTAGATCCTAAGGAAAAATGAAACAGAAAACAAATAATTCAAAAATGCATGAAGGGGAAAATCTAACCTATATGTCAATTTCAATATCATTACCTATCAGAATGGATCGACATGGAATAAAAAGGTACTAAATTAAATTTTTATAATGTCCTATATAGAAGAGAAAAAACACTTACCCAAAAGTTAATAAGTCCAATATAAAAAACCTTTGATAAAAACAATTATTATGGGATAAGAAACTTGAAAACAAGAAACCCTAAAAGAACAATATGTATAGAGGACCACACATCCTTGCGTCTTATGCATAGTTTTCCTCAAGGTAGAGCCCATTTCTAGGCTCAATAAAATGGTTTATTTGGTAACCAACCAGTAAATCTTCAAGTTGAGAAAGCGGTTGAGGATCCAGAATCATAGCTTCAAGACTTGCCTCATCTGAAGGAAACTTGTTGGGCACATGCCCAGTTTTGGGGAAAATCCCGACGTGGGAGGCAAATGCAGAGGCAGGAAAAGAAGCACATTCAAGACAAATGTGTATACAGAAGAGGAAATCATGTGATACCTAGCCATGATAGGTTTATGGTTTTGGTAAGAATATGTAATGGTTGGCAAGCCAAAAACATGTATAAGTAGGTACCTAGGAGCTCTAGGTCTGGATTCCTTTTTGGTTAGTCATTGTTACTATGTCATTCTAAGATAGAATGACTGTAAGCACGATCTGTTTTGTAAGATTTTTATTTGAGGAGAGGGAATAAGGTAGATCTTGAGGGTTAGATCACATGCTGAGGATCCTGGTGTGATCTAGTCCACCTCATTGTACATATTGACCTATTTGATGGAGAACTGTAATGCGCATGACGTTGTAGTTTTGGAAACACAATAATACAAGAGAAGAACAACCAAATATTTGTGTACATAGCACAGGAGGGCTGAACTAGTGTAGATTATGTGTTATGTGAATGAATATTGTGTATTCCCTTTACTGTCAATGATTAGATGTTAGAAAAATGCGTGAATGACTAGTTAGATATGTTTTTTTACATGCATGAATAATAATGACAGAGTATTCAATATAAGATGAATGTTAGATTAAAAAATGAAGATCACATAGTCTAATCCCAGATCCCCACTCATTCCTAGGTTGTGAGCACTTGATCATTTCAGCCACCAATAGAACTATCTTTAGTGAGACTTCATGGTGCACGTTGTGTATTGTGTTGCCTTCTGGTTTACCAGAGGGGCCGATATTTTTAAAAGGGTTTTGTTGGAAACCATGGTATCCCTGAGCCTAGGTCATTCCAAGAGGGGTAGAAAGAGACAAGTAACCAAGAAATGGTTTTTTTTTGGCTGGAACATAATGGGATTGAGTTAATAATATCTACTGAAGAATCATGACAAGAATGTCATATTTGATGAGGAAACGTTAAAAACAATGAGATTATAAAAGGGGATGATTAGACCATGGAACCCAATGAAGGTAGAGATCGATAGATGGTTGAAAACAAAGGAGCTGAAATTTGCACAGAAAGATAACAGAAACTCGAAATTAACACCACGTAAATATTTGGACAAGTACATATTTAGCGAATTGCACGAAGTATTTATTTATTTATTTCCTGCATGTGTTGCATGAGTGGATATTGAGGTTGAAATACACCCAACCTACAAATTGGATCAGAAATATAGGGTGGAATTATGTGGAGATCGCATAGTTACAACAAGTTGAAAATAAATTTACATGTGTAGTGGATTTCCAGTTAGACAACATTGTTTCAAGATTTATCACAGAATTTGCAGTAGATACTCCAAAGTCTTACAACGTAGCAGAGTATGGGTTCCTGAAGGGAACTAGAGCTAGGTATATCATATCATTGTATTCTTCCATCAAGATTTTAATATATAATTAATGTGTAATGACAATGGAATCATACAACTAAACTTCCCTGCATGCATGGGGGAAGGGGGGAAGCACTCACAAGAGACAAAGAAATGGAGGAAGAGATGGATAAAGGAAAGAAGGAGGAGGCCTTTGATCCAATCATGATGGAGGAATACCAGATCAAGAAGACCATGGAAACAACTAGAAGAGTGCATAGTGGATCACCCTACCAATAGAATATTAACAATAATAAGAGAGCCATAGCCACGAGGGAAGGCTTGAAAAGTGATGAAGAAGAGGTAGAGGATCACCGAGCTATGGAGAATATTGAGTAAATCATGCACATGACATATGAAAGGAATACAAGAGGTCCAAGGGAAAGAACTAAAGGTATAATTCCTATCCATATCAGTGTCATTGTGGAACCCATCAACCCATCAATACACCAGAGAGAACACCATTGTTTAGACAACTGAATTTTAGTGGATGAAACGCATCAGGAAGTACATTTATATAGGGAGAAAAAAATGGGGGAGATAGTTCAAGAAGCATTAGTAAAGTATCTACACCGCCCAAAGTTAGTAGTCCAACACAGTTTGCAATGGAAGGACATGATCCCATGATCAGGTTACCAAAATTCAAGGGAGAGGCATCAGAGGACCATGAGAAGCACATGTTCATCTATAAAAATATTTGGGAATCAAATAAGATCACAAATGAGGATACAAAACTTGCACATTTAGCTAACACACTAAGAGACCGTGCACTAGATTGGTACATGAGCTTAGCTACAAACAATCCACTAGGAACAACCATAATCATTGTGGATATCAAGAAGTTGTTGATAAATGAATTCCACAAGCCTAGCTCAGAAGATCAATACATGAATGAGATTATAGAGATCATACAAAATCCATGGGAATCTGTATGGGATATTGACCAGAGATTCAAATGATTGAAGGGAAAAATGAAGTATGTCATGACAGATATGCAACATAGACACCTATCTGTGAATTCCCTACTACCACACTTGAAATACCCTTTGAGACAACAAAAGTTTCAAACTTAGGCAGAGGCTCTGCAGGAAACCTTACAACTAGAAGAGAACCAATATCGGAATATAGATCCAACAATAGAGGATATTAAGGATGATCTAAATAATTTAACATTTCAATTGAACCAGAATAGGAGTAAGGAAAAACAAGAAGTTGTTTGTTGTACCACATGTAGGAGAAAAGGACATCACAAAATGAATGCCCAACATTCACAAAGTACATGCCAACAAGACTTCCAAACCCTTTTGCGACAGAAGGACTATGGTGTGATATCTGTAAGACATAGAGGCATGATCCATATCATTGTCCAATGATGCAGAAATACCAAACAGTGCTTAAGAGTTCATATTTCAACTTTTTCAAGTCGGTGGACCATGATGACAAGGATTTCATGACGATGGAGTTGATGAGGGAAATAACATCAGACACATATAGGGTGCAGGAAGAAATGATAACAAGGTAATATGTACCACAGTTTAACCAAGTACCATCCCAATATAACACTACCCAACCATAGTACAATACTGCGCAGCCACAGTATAATCTCACGCAGTATAATTAGGTTCCTCGGTACAACACCCTGTGAGGAGATCGAGCTAGCTATAGAGATGGAGAACGATGTAGAGGAGTCTTGAAAAGAGGCAGAAGACCAGTGGTATGCCATAAATGTGAAATACCATGACACTATGAAAGAGAATTTCCACTTCCACCTACGACACATATGTATTGTCGTGCATCATATCATGACACATAATAGTGTTCGACCCTATTGGGGAAGATCCAGGAAAAGAGGAATCAGAACAATCATAACATTCACTGGATTTCTATAGAAGCAAGGGATGATGAGAGAAATATCAACATAGTTACCCATGGAGTATTTAAAACAAGAGATGATGCAATAAGACAAGATCTAGCACAAAACCAATGGGTGAAGAAAAATGCAGAACCACAGAAGAGGTTTGATGCACATAATGAAAATGAGCTATTCAAGAAAGCCAAAAAAGAATATTGAAGATATACATTGTATCTAAATAAACTTTTCAACATAATCAAGATGTAACAACGTACAATATGCCTTTATCCCTGGATCACACTAATGAAGCACAACCCCTAGGACAAGTATGTACCATAAAGGATTTTCTACAATCATGTGTTAAACTACTAAATCATCCATCATCTGTTGAATTATTACAAAATATTCTAGAAAGATGTAACACGGACGTAGAGGGAATGTTGAAGTAGAAAACAACAAATCACTTGCATACAAGGAGGAGGATAAGTAGAGAGTTCAGACTAAATTCCAACATTGGAAATTTCAACATGGGGGATATTATACTGGATTTAGTCCCCGAAGTAAATGTTTTTCCCAATAAGACATGGTAATGTATGGGAGAGCCCACATTAGCATATTCACATGTTTAGTTGAAACTAGAAAATCAACATAGGGTTCTGATAATTGGAAGGCTAAAGGGTGTGACAGTAGATATGGATGGAGTGTGAGCTAAAGTCAATTTTGAAGTGATAGAAATAGTGGATGGAACAACACCTTATCCAACATTTCTTGGCTTAGATTGGGCATTTAACAACCAGTCCATAATCAATTTGAAGACAAGGAAGATGAAATTTGAGTAAGGAGAATACATATTTGTTACACCACTAGAACCATCAGGAGGAGAAAGGTTTGTAGAACCCACTTTCTTAGACCTAGAGGAAATAAACTAGTTATACAGAACCACTATGAGAGAAGAAGATTATGAAAATCCAACTGTAGATGGAGTATTCATCTAGAGAAGCATCATATCATGCATTTCAGACTCAGATATAGGTTTGGATAATTGGAAGCAGAGATTACATGAAGTATCTACAAGAAGGTGCACAAGAATAGACCGCGCAGTAAGATGGGTAGGTACAGAGATAAGAGAACCTCCCAGTTTTCATGGGATGAATGAATTAGAAGAATTCCTAACAATATATGAATATGAAGTGTTAGAAAATCAGAGGCTCTTAGCTATGGACATAGCACTCAAGGAAACACCTGCAAGATGGTGGGGTGTGCACAAAGAAACATCCAAGTATTGGTACCAATGTAAGAGATTACTATGCATTAGATTTGGTGAAGAACATGGAAGAAAGGAACTCCAGAGATATGATGGACAAGGAACACCAACATAACACTATGTAAAATGATACCACCAGAAGAATGGCCTCATCACTTTATTCAGACACTAGAAGGAATTCCTGAAAACGGGTACGTGCACCAGGAACAATGTAGAGGAACTGAAGAATGGACATCATTACAACAAAATTTATAGTCACTTTCTCATTTGAACATGAGAACCCCAACATTTATTAAGAACTCAAACAAATAATAGGGGTGATATTTATTAAGGAACTAGAGATTGAATTCATAACATAATGCCAACAAAAGAATAAAAAGATAGTGAAATAACTACCATCATACTATCATGTACATGAAGAAGCACCAGATGAACATGACCCACAGAACATTCAAATTAAATAAATTGAAAGAGAAATATAAGTGGAAGGTACATCTCTAGCATCAAAAGTATTTGTTGCACCAATCAAGGTGAAGAACGTAAAGATTGGGATAAATGATAATCCCAAAATCGCCAGTATTGGAGATTACTAGGATGAACAAACAATAGAAAGAATAGAAGAGTTGTTGCATGAGTACAATGACATGTTCCCAACAACCTTTACAGAGATGAAATGCATAGTAGGAGAGATAGGAGAGATGAAGATACCTCTCAAACCCGAGTCTATATCTGTCAGACAGTGATCGTATAAACTAAACCCAATATATAAGAAGAAATTAAAAGCATAAATTGACAGAATGTTGGAAGCTAGAATCATCGAACCAGTATAAGAATTGGAATGGATAAGCCCTATGGTAGTACAGGAAAAGAAACAAGGAGGGATAAGGATCTGTGTATATCTTAGGAAATTGAATGATTATTTCCTACATGACCCTTTTCCCACCCCTTTCATAGATGAGGTATTATAGAATGTGGGTGTCCAGGAAGCATACTCATTGACAGATGGATTCTCAGGCTACCATAAGATAGAGATAGCTCCAAAAGACAGGTACAAGACCACTTTTTCCATAGAATGAGGATCCTACCAGTACAAAGTCATGCATTTTGGGCTAAAGAATGCACCAACAATATTCTCAAGAGTATTCATAGCTGCATTCAAAGAATTTATCCATCATTTTTTAGAAGTGTATATGGATGATTGGATCATATATATTTTGTTGAAAGATCATGTAGATGTGTTAAGGATAATGTTGGAAAGATGAAGGAAGTGTCAGATATCACTAAATATCAATAAGTGCATCTTTAGTAAACCTTTTTGAATGTTATTGGGACATATATTTTGTAAATAACGGATATTGGTGGATCTTGCAAAGGTTCCAGTCATTGTTAACTTACCACCATCGAAATTAGTATGCCATTTGAGAGAAACACTAGGAAACATAAGCTACTATAGGAAATTCATAAAAGGGCATGCAAAGATCCTGCATTTATAGAGACATTGTTGAAGAAGGATAGTAAATTCCAGCGGAATGAGGAACGCCAATGAGGTCTAGACACTCTAAAAGAAAAAATGGTCACAACACCTATACTAGTATTCCTAGACTAGGAAAATACATTTCATGTGCATTTAGATTCATCTTCCATATCACTTGGAACTATTCTAGTGCAACCAAGAGTGGGAGAGTTAGACCATCCTATAACATTTGCAAGAAGGAAACTATCAAAGTCAGAGAATAACTACAATAATACAAAGAGAGAAGGCCTAGCAATGGTATATGCACTACAAACATTCAGACACTATCTACTTGGGAAACAGTTTAAAATGTTCGCAGATCATTCTACCCTCAAGTACCTAGTCAATAAGCCAGTGTTGGGGGGGAGAATCTGTAGATGGTTACTATTGTTTCAGAAATCTGACATTGAAGTGATAGTCAAACTAGGGAAGTTGAATGGAGGACCCGATCACCTATCGAGGATCACCAACAGAGAGGGACCTACAAATTTAGAGGACAACTTCCCTGATACACAATTATTTTCACTCCAAGTAGCTGATGAATATTTTGTTGAAATCATTGAATATTTGAGTACAGGGACTGTGCCACAACAATTCAACACTGCGTAGAAGAAAAATATGGTAGTCAGAGTTGCAGACTATCAATTGATTGCTGAACACTTATACAATATGGGTGCAGACAACATCTTGAGAAGAGGTGTACTAGAACATGAAAGGCCTAGGATTTAAGTAGAGGCTCATGAGGGAATAACTAGAGGACATTGTGTAGGAAAATATACCACGTAGAAGGTATTGCATGCAAGAATATGGTGGTCGATCATTCACAGAGATGCAAAGGACTACTCCCATAGATGTGATGTATGTCAGTGGGTTGGAAAACCTAATAGACAGGATGAGATACCCCTAATACCACAAGTAACCTTGCAAGTATTTTACAAATAGGAAATAGACTTTGTGGGACCAATTAACCCACCAAAAAAGAGGTCAGGAAAAAGGTATATCATTACTGCAACAGAGTACTTAACGAGATGGAAAGAAGCAACACCAGTAAAATATTTTAGCGTGGACACAACAAGATTGTAGCACAGAAGCAACACCAGTAAAATATTTTAGCGCGGACACAACAAGATTGTAGCACAGAAGCAACACCAGTAAAATATTTGGA
>JZKD02S1370380.1:0-11479 GCA_000966675.3 Picea glauca
AAGAAAAGTGTTGAAAAAGATAACATAATAGAAGCTCCCATCAAGAGAAAGGGTAAAGGTAAAGTTGAAGTTGTTGAAAAACATATTGAGGTCATGGACATAACCACTCCCCTAGAAAACCCTACCTTCAAAAGATTGAACAGACAGCTCAAAGAAGCTAGAAAGGAGATTTATAAATTGAAGGGAGAAGGGTTGTATGTGAGAAAAAAGTTGAAGGATCTTATGGATATGTATCTGGAAACTATTGATAAATCCAAGTTTACAACAAAGAGATTTCTGCCCCTCCATAGGCAGCTTAAGAATTTATACAGAGAGAACATGAATTTACAAGCTTAGATTAGAAGACTTAAACTAGAGCTGCAACCTTTTAAGGAAGAACTAGACCAAAGGAATTTGAATATGTTGTCCTAAGCTTCCACAAGGAGGAGTTATAGGATCATAAAGTAATGGATGAAATAGCTTAAGAAATCTCAATTTTGGAAATGATTGCTCCTTTCTTTTTGAATATTTTTGAGGAATTATGTTGCTTATAACTAGTTTTTTCACTCATACACCACATCATGAGGCTTCTACAGGCATACCTAACTCTAGAGAAAGGTTTTGGGTGTTTTGGGGTTTAAAATAGACTAATTGGACAGCTACATGACAATTCGCAACACCTGACACTACGAATTGGTTTATACAGTCAAACACTGCAAACTCCACTATGAACTTGTTGATACAGTCGATGCTACAAGATACGCTGCAAACTCCTATTTTGATGGTTTCAAGAGGATCAACGATCACCAAATGGATAGGGGAGCATGGTACAACTGTTTGGAGGCCAGTTTAAAGTTGGAGGATACCTGACAAGAAAATAAATGCACTCAAAGGACACCTCATTATGCAATATTAAGGTGTTAGGATAGTTTCCAACATTAGCCTTTTTAATAGTAGTTTGTTATTTCTAGTTTGTACAGGTGTAATTACCTCATTTTAAGATGAAAGAATCCTATGTTAGAGGATGAAACTCACATTGTATGTTATTTTCCCCTATCTAGGCTATAAAAGGAGCATTAGAAGACATTTTGTAGGTTCGAATGGTTGATGTAAAAGACTCTTTTGGTGATATTAATGTAGTAGAGCCTACTCTGGTTTGATGTATCCGACTTGATGAAATTTTGTTTAATGGAAGTCAGTTTTTTCTCTTTCCATCTTATCTCTCTCTCACTCTAAAATTTTACTGTCATTGAATGATTCAAATGATATTTTGTAGCCGTATTACAATGAAGGTTTGATTGTGATGCTGTTATAACGTTCTCAGAGTTTTTAGCTTGGATTTAAGAAGCTCTTGTATCTAAATTTTTTCTCTCCTTTGTCTAATGATAAAGCTTGATGCTAATGGTAGACTCACTTCATTTTTCTTACTAAGTCTTCCTTTTATCCACACTAATCCTCAAAACCATGATCTAAGTTAAACAAGACCTCTTTTTTTTATGCATTTCATATAGAATTTCCCGTGTTTCGACATTGTTGAACTGAGTTTTACCCATTGATGTTGCACTACCTCTTGCAACAACAAAGACATATCCTTCCCATGTGTAGTCTAAGGATGAAAAAGCCACCAGATTCATTGATTGAATTCAACACATCCTCCAACAGGTCCATGAGATTTTACATAAAGCTAATGCTAAGTACAAGAAACACCATTATCAACACTGGGTATCACACCAATTTCAGGTGGGGGACAAGGTCTAGTTACATTTGCAGAAAGAGAACCTTACAGGGCCCCATCTGAAGCTCCACCCACTTTTTTATGGGCCTTACACTATCATCAATGATGTGGGTAGAAATTATTTTGAGCTCAATAATCCACCCTTCCTTGGATTTCACCTAGTGTTCAATGTGGACCTCCTCTAGCCATATTATCCACCATTATTGGACACCTCAGAGATCGCAAAATAGTTGACACCAACTAAGCTCAACCCTAACTACATGGAAAATGCATCCACTGATGAGATAGTGGACACACAGATCAAGGGCACTCGCTAGCAAAGGATCCAACTTTATCGGGTTGTCAAGGTAGGGAATCTCCTCAACACAATGGAGACCAATGCTTCCTAAGGGGGGAGGAATGATCCAGGTGGATATTGGTGGCCACCCACCTATTCCAACTAGCTCCTCTTGAAAAATTTTAGTTCAACACATTCTTATGTAATTCTTTGTATTTGTGGGTTCTACACTTTGAGGTTTTTCTGAATACCTACACAGCTTCCATGTGGAGATTGGTCACCTTCCACCTAATCCAACTGGCTTATTTTGGAATTTTTCATGTCATTACATCTTTATGTACTTCGAGGGCCATTTTGGGGGCATAAACAATGATTTTTTGTCTTGTAGACCAACTTAGATTTTGACGAAATAATGTGTAGTTATCTAAAATACCTTTCCAATGGGCTATAACCCTCCTAAAATGGAGGTCATATGAAAAATTTACGACCCCAGGAAGTTGAGGTAGCAACTTACCCATAGGGGCCCACATAACTTTTGAATTTTCATCTCCTAGGGTTAGATTTTTGGATGTCTATGGTTTTGGAATTCATGAGAAATGTTAAAAATGCCTCTGGAGCTTCATTGTAATAATTCTTCTCAGACAGATGCACATAGAAGCCACATCTCTTCTCAGAGATAGCTACCACCATTCGAGAAAGTTGCTTTTAGTTCTGCAATTTTACAGTTTCATCCCATTTCATTTATTCAATAGCATTTGTTGTACACTAGATATTTTTTGTTGTTCTTTGTATCTCTGTATTATTGTATTCAGTCTATTATTCATTTCGTTTCTCTCATAAATCTAGATCAATATCAATTTTTTCTCCAAGTCTAGATCAAATAACACTGCAAGCAACTTTTGAAGCCACAATGCTTCATGGATTGCAACACTTCCTTCTACTGAGTGCCACTGATGATTTTTTTCTTCTCAACCATGAGATCATACTTGATCCCAAACTAAAGCAACATCCTGATGTTCTCTTCCTTTCCACTACACTTCCCACCTAGTCAAAGTCTGTATAACCTTACATATTTACTTCACCGTCTGAGACATATCTTGTTCCATATCCAACCATACCATGTAGGTACCACAATACATACTTTGATGCTACCAAATGTAGATGTCTAGGATCAACCATGTGCTGACTCAATCTGTTCACTGCAAAACATATATCTGACCTGGTGTTAACCAGGTACATCAAGGATCCTATCAACTTTATATACATCATGGGATCAACCAAATATGAAGAAGAATCACTCAAGAACTTCATATTCATAACCATAGGTGTGGTCATGAACTTTCATTCCATCATCCTGAATCTCTACAAGATCTCAACTGTATACTTTCCTTGGCTAAGGAAGATCTCATATGGTCTCTACCACACCTATAATCCTAAGAAATATTGCATAAAACCGAAATCCTTCATTTTGAACTCTAAAGTGAGCTCCCTCTTGCACCCATCTATGAGCTTCGCATCCCCTTTAAGAAATAGGTCATCCAAATATAGTACCAATACCAAGGGGAAACCATATTCAACCTTGTAGTAAAGGTTGGTGCTACAAATCAAAATACCACACTTAAGTGTTACACCCTAAGTGTCGCAAGTGTCGCAAAGTGCCACCTTATTAAGTGTCGCATGTACTTTGTTAAGTGTCACTTGCACCTTAATAAGTGTTTCATGCACTTTGACAAGTTTTGTACCTCATTGACCTCATGAAAAACATTTTGTGTGATTCCTAAGTCATGTTTGAGGAAGAGACCCATCATTTCAAGGTCAAAAACATGCTTTTTACTTGAAAATTCGACCATTTTGGGGGCATTTATGTAGGGTCGCGCCCCCCTGTCCATGTATAGGGAGCACCAATGCTCCCCTTTCCATGTTAAGGGAGTGCCACTGACACCCTATATCTAACATATGTTGGATTACTGAGAGTGGGTGTGAATAAGTAATTATCAATTATAGTACTTTTAAGCACAATTTATTATTCCACAATATTCAACGGTTTATCATTAGAATTCAAGATATCATGATCAGTAGTATAATCATAAAAAACATCACATCACAATAGATACATAGTACACCATAATTTACATGGAAACCCAAATGGGATAAAACCACAGAATGATTTTCTTATATATCAAACATAGACATTCATTGGAATCACCAACTTCCAATTCTCCAGCTACAACTAGAAGTAGGCTCCAACCCCCTATTATCAAGCTCCAACCCAAAGGAAGCTACAACTCCCCGAATTCTCTCGCTCCAACCAAAAGGAGGATATAACCCCCTAAGTTCTCCATCTCCAACCATAAGATGGCTACAACCACCTATCCTTGCCCCATCCAACCTCCCTGTAATATAAATGTAGACCAACTGTCATTATCACAAACTCTTCCACTGTCACTGTCACTATCACTATCACTCTATCTCTGCCATTGTGTCTGTCACCATCAAATAAATATGTGTCTTCTACTATTATTGTCACTCTGTCTCTGTCACAATCACATCAACCTGTATCTGCTCATCAACCAACTAAACCTGTACCATACCATGCATCAAGTGTATACCAATATACATACTATCTAATGCATCAATCATGAACCAAAAGATACATAAACGATGAATAGTGAGCCATGAACTATATCATCAACCATGTACAACCTTTTCCATATAGCATATCATCAACGATATGAAGTTCTATACCATTTCATCAATGAAGCATCTTAAAGAACCTATGCATTCCCCTCATGCATACATCACCATACAACAATATCCCTCAACCATGTACATGAAAATCAATATGTGAGCTATGAGAATCATATCAATCTTTTACTATACATATGAGTGCTCCTCACTTAGCCAAGCAACCAAGATATACCATATCCAAATACCAAACCAACCATACCAATTATGCCTCAAGCATACACCATATCATGACAAGAAGTAACCATCAAAACAAGTATAAAACCATACCAATAACTTTGTATTTGACTTGAACCTCTAATATGATGACCTGTATACTTCCTTCATACTTTTAGGGATATATTACCAACATCTACTCAAGCTTTCATTATCTTTTCACATATACGCGACCTTATCTTCTACAACCCATGGATAACTGCACTTTTCTTGACTACAACCCATGTACATCCATGCCCTGCTGACCTACAACTTGCGGATACCTCAAAAAATAGGGTTTTCTACAACCCCGAGACTTTCACCTTCAACCCTCCTTTTCTACCTCAGAAAAATGTCATCACAACCTTAACAAAAGATGATTGTTTCACAAGATATATAATCAATGAATGAGTGTGTTAGTGTTCTTGTGAATGAATCCTTGAGGTTCTTATATACTTGAGCTATGTAACTCCTCTCCTTAATTTAGGGATTCTAGGGTTTTCTTGTTACAAAAAATTTACCCCTTTGACCAAGACTTATAACAAACTAGGGGCTTCTTTACCACTCTTCAGGGCTTCCAACTTTACAAGGCCATATCTCCCTAACCGTGAGGAACTACTTGGAATTCCACATATCACCGGAAGAAACACGACAAGTACTATCCATTTATGAGGTTAATTCATGAATTTAAATTGTTCTTCATGTCCATATTCCTTATTCAACTTTAGGCACCAAGACCACACTATCGTGGCTACCAAAATATGAAACTAGAAGTTTTCAAGGATTGGCATCGATCTATAAGGGTTGACATCATTCTCCAAGATCAACCTCCAAGGGTTGAAATAAATGAAAACCAGCAAACCACTATCCAAAAATATCCCCCTTTGGCATTGATGGAGATATTTAGGCATGGAAATCCTTATGCTCATGCTCCCCTTGTGACCATTGCTCCTCCTGATTGCATGCTTCTATCTCTCCATGAATTACTCTTTATCTCTCCCCCTTTGACATCAATGGAAAAGGGTAGTCCACATCTGGGGATACTCCCCCTATCTACAATCATATGCTAATTATACAATTTTTTCTCTTCATGGTGCTTTCTTGTGTAATTCTTTGATGTATATATGAAAAGAATTCAAAATTTTCATTACTTGAACTTATTCAAGACTTTTATTTCTCCCCCATGTCTAGTTAAGCTTGATTCTGAGTGAATCACTGTGGGGCACAAACTACTCCAAGTTTATTTCACATATACTCAAAAGGTTCCCTTGCAAGCGGTTTGGTGAAGATATCTACAATATGTTCCTTTGTCCCAACATACTCTAGCTTGATGTTCTTCTTTGTATCATGTTCCCGTAAGAACTGATACCTAATCGGAATGTACTTTGTCTTAGAGTGCATCACTATATTCTTTGAAATATTGATGGCATTGGTTTTGTCACGAAGTATTTAAATAGGATCATCATACTTTACTTTGATATCCTGCAATGTCTGCTTGATCCAAAGAACCTGAGTACAACAAGATGTTGTTGCAATGTATTCTTCCTTTGTTGTGGAAAAAGATATTGATGATTGTTCCTTGCTTATCCACGATACCAGACACTCACCCAAGTATAAATTTTCTCCACTTGTACTTCTATCATCAATGCAATCTACCCAATATGCATATGTGTAGGCCACAAGAGATATATCCTTCCCTTTTGAATACCATAAACCAAACTCTTATGTACCTTTGAGATATCTAAATATCCTCTTTACTACAAAAACATGTGATTCCTTTGGTGCTGCTTGAAACCTTGCAACCTGTACAACTTACTACATCACATCTGGTCTATAAGTTGTCACATAAAGTAAGATATCAATCATCGATATATATTGTCCCTAATCTGCATCCTTGGAATCATCATCCTTACTTAACTTGCAACTTGTATGCATAGGAGTACTGAATGGTTTGCAATATGTCATTCCAAACTTCTTCAACATTACTTTGATATATTTTTCCTGAGATATGAAGAAACCTTTCTTTATCTAACATATTTGTAGGCCTGAAAAGAAGGTTAACTCACCAAACAAGGACATCTCAAAATTGTGCTACATGTCTTTGGAAAACTTCTGACTCATCCTGTCATCGTCACTTCTGAAGATAATGTCATCTATATAGACTACAATAATCAATATACTATCTCGATCCACCTTTATGTAGAGATTGATGTCTACATTTCATTTCTTAAAACCTTGTTGACATAAACATCTGTTTGGTCTCGAATACCATGCTCTGGGGGCTTGTTTGAGACCATATAAAGCCTTCTTCAATATACAAACATAACCTTCCTTCTCTGATAACTGGAACCTTCTGGCTTCTCAATGTAGAATTTTTCCTCTAGATATCCTTTTAGGAATGGTGATTTCATGTCCATCTGATACACTTTAATATTCTTGGAGCATGCATAAGCTAGTATTAGTTTGATTTCTTCCATTCGGGAAACTGGCGAAAACTTATCTTCAAAATATATACCTTCAAATTGACACCATCCTTTGCATACCAATATTTCTTTGTTCCTGATAACCTATCCATTCTCATTCAATTTGTTCCTGAAGACCCACTTTGTACCGATGACATTCTTGTTCTTTGATATTGGAACTAGCTCCCATGTGTGATTCTTCTCTATCTGATCTAACTCTTCATTCATGGCCTTGAACCAATGTTCATCTTTGTTGGCTTATTCAAAACTACTTGGCTCAATTGTAGACAATAGTTCTAGATGATGTTGATGTTGGGTTACAAAGAGGGGGGGTGAATCAGGAATTGCATAATTATAATACTTTTTCTCCAAATAATCCAAGTGTTATATCAATGTAGAATTATTATCCAATAATGAGCAATAAGAAATTAACAATCACACACATACATAATACACCGGTGTTTTACGTGGAAACCCAAATCGAGAGAAAACCACAGAATGATTTACCTTATATGTGTTGAATAATTACATTCATTGGAAGCACCAACTTCCTTTGTTTTCTAGCTGCAATAGGAAGGAGGCTCCAACCCCCTAGTTTCTCAGGCTACAACCTGGGGGAAGCTCCAACTCCCCAATTCTATGGCTACAAACAAAAGGAGGTTACAACCCCCTATGTTCTCTGGATACAACCGGAAGGTGTCTACAATAACCTTCCCTTGCCCCGTCCAACTTCCCTAAAGTAGAAGTAGAATGACAGAACCACTGTCACACTATCACTGTGAGATATACCATTGTAAACATGTACCAATAAACCTGCACCATGCATCAACCATGCATCAACCTGTACCTCAACCTGTAATCAACCTATACCATAAACAAGTGCATCAACCATGCACCAACCTGTACCGAACAATCTATAATCAACCTGTACCAGAAACAAGTGCAACCAACCATGTACCAAGTATGTACCAATCATGTGTCAAGTACTCATCAACTATGACTCATCAATATGTACCAACATCATCAACTATACACCTCATGTATGTGCCAACTCATCAACTACTTGTCTCAACCATGTACCCAAACTTGTACCTCAACCAAAATCCCTCATCAATTTCATCATCCAAATATGATTTGTAACTCTGTAATAGACCTGTTTTATATGATCACATACCTGCAAACCTTCCTTAACGTTAACAAAAAGAGACTAGCATTTTCATCAAACGTTTATTTAGTCTCACAAGACTAGTTTTGGATTAGTCACCAACCCTAACTTGAAATAATCATAACTTTGTAGTTGTAATGAATAAAGATATTGAACTTATACACAATGTTTTTATTTTTTTTTTATGCAATTCCTCCCGGTTTCACTACTTGTAACCTCTCAGAAAAGGAGTTATGGAAAAAATGGCACACCTTGTTGAATTTTGGCTTATTCTAGAGAACGACCTTGTAGAGTGTGCCCCACATGGAATATTTGTTTATTTGATCTGAAAATGTTACACAGAATACTAAATAATGTACTCTAACCAACACATTTTTTCTTACTTAATTTGGATTTGTTATGAATAAGTTGTGACGTTTTTACCCGAAACACCTATTTTTGACTAGTTTCAGGACTAGCCACAAACCCTATTTTACACGAAGCGTAACTCCAAAAATACAACGACCCACAAGATGATTTTTTTACCATAGATACTTGGATATGTTTCCTCAATGACATAGAAATTTTAGGGTCTGAATCATTCTAGAAAAAAAGTTATTTCTAAAATGGTGAGATGACCTGAAAAAAAACATACCTTAGAAAGCATCATCAAAAGATTTTATCCTTCCTTGAATTTTGGCCTTCTTTTCTTCACTTTCCTTAGAAATTTGGCTTAGATATCCTTTGGTTACCTCATAAACCTATAGGTATTCAATATGATCAAGTGTGATTTAAATGAGAGAGCCTTKCCTCTTATTTATACTCTCCAAGTAGCTTCCTTAAAAACATCTTCTAGGTCACTTTGCCCGCTTTCATTATTTTAGGGTCAACCCACTTCTAATTTCTCCATTAAATTTATTATTTAAATAATTGGCTTTATATTCACTTTGAATTATATTTCACTCATCACTTCACTTTATCATTTACCTTTAAAAACTCTTAAACCACTTTGACTACTTTGACCTTTTCAGGCTTCTAGATGACATATGAGGGTCCTCTAACTTCGTAAGGCCATAACACTCAAACCGTGAGGAGTTATGTGAAATTATGCATACCACCGGAAACCGAATGACATTTACTATCCGTATAGAATAGTATTACCTGAAAATATATCAAAAATCATACCGTTATCCATCAAACAAACTTGGGTCCATTACCCAAACTTGGGTTCTCCAACTTCTCATGGCCATAACTCTCTAACCGTGAGGAGTTATGTGACGTTCCACATACCACTGGAAATGGAATGAAATTTAATATCTATATAGAATAGTATTATCTTAAAATATATTAAAACTCATACCATTATACATGAAACAACCTTGGGTCCATTACCCAAACCTTTGTGCTACCGAAATTCGGTACCGAACTTTCTTCAAGGGTTGACATCAATGAAAACCAACCTTAATCAACAACTTCCTTGTGTAGGAACCTAGGGGATTGAATGGGATGACCCCCCTATTTCCAATAAGGTAGTAGTAAATATCTTTATCCAAATCCCTTATTTCTATAGTAGCATCCTTGTTAATTTCCTATGTAATTTTATTGTTAGTCTTCCTCTTTTTCTTATGATTGATGCCTACTTTGTCTATCACTTCCTTTTTCTTCCTTGAATATACTATGGGGTCTACCTCTTCATCTATGTCAGCTTGCAAAGCTGTAAATTCCTCTTCACTTATTGTCAAAAATTTATCTCATGAAAACTAATGTTATTTCCTTTCCAATGCATCACATATGAACAACTTTGTAAGCCCATGGTGGGATAAAGTTGTTGGTTTCTATTTCTGTACTTTTTTGCTCATATCTTTGATGAATTAGGACAAGAAATGTGTGACACTTAGGTTTTCATTGGGATTTTGGTGAGAGTATTGTATTAATTGATATAACATATTGAAGTGGTAGACATGTACTAGGCTATATCTACCTCCATATGTTATGTATTTGATTAGATG
Source organism: Picea glauca (assembly GCA_000966675.3). Classification (NCBI taxonomy): domain Eukaryota; kingdom Viridiplantae; phylum Streptophyta; class Pinopsida; order Pinales; family Pinaceae; genus Picea; species Picea glauca. The sequence goes on from JZKD02S1370380.1 coordinate 10,547, forward strand.
GAGGACCACCTCATCCCAAGGTTATGGTAAAATAATCCTTTTCACACCATGTTTGGTGTCCTTTATAGATTCATACTCTATGGTTAGGATTCTACCTTGTCCTGAGGTAGTCCAATGGGGAGCCCTGTCACCCTTAAAATGTTTTCTATATTGACCTGCATATCTAATACTTTAATGATAGAAAAGCACCCCTGGTTTTTCTTTATGGTAGCATGAATTTTATTTTATTTTTTTAAATTTCATGGTCAAATCATCATCAAAACCCTACAATCTATTAAATTATTCAAGACATTGATATTTCTAGAAATATCTCAACAACTTCAAGATTATTGTAGAGGATAGATGTTCTTGTGGGATCTTTTATGTTAATCCCTACCCCCATTGTTACTATGCTGACAATTCTTATGTATATTAGGTTGTAACAACCTTAGTTGATCCTGAGTCCATTGGTATTCTTAAAAAATGAAATTATCTTGTAGCCATGGCACTTTTTTTTACTAAGAACTCAAATGTAATAGGAAATCTACTTGAAATTATACCTTAACAACAATATTATGTCAACCTTAACATCATTATTTTGTTTGAGAGAGAAAGAAAATGTAGGCTCTATTAGGAACTTAGACACTTAGGAGTTAATTAAGATAAACTTGGTCTAATGTGTCTTTAGGTAAATCATGTTTCTTTAGTGTGCATTGTAATGATCTAATATGATTGTCATGGTCAGTTTTTAGGCATAAAGTGATCCGATGACTCATATTCTCTTCAATATTAATGGATATTGATCTATGGGTTAACACCCAATTGGTCCATGCTATTTAAAGAACACATATGGTCATTTGTTGATGATTGATTCTGAGAAAATCATATGTAAAATATTTTTATCTTGCATTAATATATTGCCTCAAGTGGTTGTGTTTGTTGGGATTGTGGATT
>JZKD02S1370391.1:0-11479 GCA_000966675.3 Picea glauca
AGCTAGTTTGATCTTCTTAAAATCAATAAATGGCTAGTGAATCCAACCTCACAGTTCCATGCCACAGCTCAAGAAGTGAAAAGGATCCAAGAAAAGTTTCCTCAGATAGAAAGGAAATTATTCACTTTCAAGGTAAATTAAAAAATTGAACCCTCAAGGTTCGTGATGGAATTGTTGGATAGATAAAACCAATGTGTTGAACATGGAAAAGCAAGCATAGTTGGGAGTAAGTAATAAAACATGCATAGTTCCCTTTCCTTTTTCCCTCTCCACCTTTCACCTTTCAACAACCACCTATCTCATTCACCCACATTCTAATATCCACTTATCCCCACTTCATCATCATACACTTCTTCCATTATTATTCTTTCCATAGATGGTTACTTTTTCTTGTTCTCGTTATCCATGCCTTGACGATCCATGCAGTACTATTCATATAATTGTCCTTTCCACCTGATCTCAACTGTGGTTCATTACATTATTAAACATATCTATAGAGACAGATGGAAACAAAAATAAAACAACCAAGAAAATATGTTGAATCAAAAAGTTGGCCTATATGACACATGTATTCAGCCTAAAAGACTAAGGAGAAGAAGTGTTTCTGCCAACAAATGAAGAGACTGAGGAGAACGCCAGCAAAGCTCATCAAATTTTACACATTGTTGTTTTATTGGGATATTTAATATTTTAATTAAATATTGTAAGAAGTCCAACCGTTTTGAGTTGTGATAGATTTTGTATAAGTACATAGATTCACGATCTATTCAAGGTTGCTTCTTGTTGGTTGATTCTCTTTTTTTAGTATTAATACAAGTGCAGATAGAGATTCTAATTTTCGTTCAGTTTGAGTTATGTGTTTCCTCTATATTTTCATTTCTCTGAATTTCTTTATGTAATTCCTTGAAAACCGATTGATTACAATTTGGCATTACAACTATTGTGATCATATTAAACCAGCAATTCATTAAGTAAGTAGTTTTTCCTTTGTATTTACTGTGAGTAAAACAAGACCTGCAAACTATGTGAATTACTGCATGTTAGCCCTTGGGTATGGAAGTAAGTGAAGATTAAGGTAGAAAAGATGAAATGTGAACTGTGCGGAAGACACATTGATTGATACTAGGTCGAAGTGAGAAGAAGAGAAGAAAATACGGTGTGAAGTCAGAGAAAGCAATGTGTTGGATGAGGAGATCGAGGATGACATATCAGCAAGGAATATGGATTGTGGACAACTCAGTAAGCAGAAAAATCCATTTTTGGATGCTTTGGAGCACCACGTGAGAAGGAAGGAAATACAAGCAGGCAAAGCCCAGAAAACATGGGTCAAGTGGACCTAGGGTTTTTTTATATAGGATTTTGACACTTAGGCTTTGGCCTAAGGATGTCTGAGAGCTATTGTAATGTATAAATAAAGGTCTAAAGGACCTGGGATGGGTTGGTGCTAAGTTGGTTGAGATTTCATTGTTATCATGAGAGTGAGTGGTTACTACTATGTGAGAGAGAAGTGTTGGTGTCAGGGCCTTCTATATTGTAAGATCTTCAGTTGGGTGCGAAGATCAACCCTGCAGCTGGATGTACAGGGAGGGGAGAGAGAGAAAGAGAGAAGATCAGTTGGCTGAGAACACAGATAAGAATTGTATGATTTCATCTTAATATATTATAAAAGCACAGTTATGTGGACGTATCCCTAGGGAGAGGGTGAACCACGTATATTTTGTGTCTTTGTGGTTGATATTGTGTTATTTTGCATTCTTTCATTCTGTTATTGCATCATTGTTTTATATCTTATAGATAGTTGTGAAAAGTAAATCTAAGATGGTAATTGATATCCAGATGTTGTGTTGTGCTTGTATCAAATCCACTTTGTATTCCATTGGTTGTAGACATCTATATCTTGTAACCCCCCATAGCTACTTCGGGTGAGATCACAGGTGTTTCTGAAAGGGATAGTAGTTAGGGCTTGTTGGTGTGCTCTTGGAGTTGAACCCTAGTTCTACTCCTATGCCAACAAATGGTTCTATTTCTGGGACCGAAATCTTCTTGAGGGAATGTCAAGGTGGTTTCCATAGAAGACAGATATTCAGAAGTGGATAGAGGATCAAGAAAAGGACTTCGTTGAATCCTAGAATAAGAACCCTAATCTTAGTACAAAGGATTGGTTGGGAAGATATATATTTACTGATATATATGAGATTTTCTTTGGAGGAATTCATCAAGAGTTATACGAGTGTCTAGCTAGGTTAGAAGACACCCAATTTGAGATTAGATATAGCCCACCTGTGGTTTGGACGTCAGTGTTGGTCAAGAAGTTCAAGAGAGTTGATAACTTCGAGTCAAGAGAAGTATATCACTGGTTCGATAGTACCATTGGAGGGTATATCACCAATTTTATTGTTGACAGAGTAGAGTCATATAGCCAAGCTAAGGGGTATTTCTTTAAGGGACCCAAAGGAAAATTTCTACACTTTTTGAAGTTGAAGATCAAGATGCTATTGCATGAGAAGAACATCTTGAAGATGCAATAGTTGGTTGGATTGGAAAAGGATAATTTTCAAGAACTTAGACAACAACAATGACATAGAGGTTGGACATACGCACAGTGGGAGAGTGTTCAGAGAAGTCCCTCTTGCGAACTTGTTTAAGAAGAACTATAGGGATGAGGGTTTCTATAGTGGAGAAGAGGTAGATATGACAGATGAAGAGCATTCAGAATCCGCTAGGGCAGAGGAAGGGAAAGTTGAAGAACCTGGTCAAGAATAGCCAGAAACTTCAGGAACCACGGTGACTATTGAAGTAAGTATTAATATTCCTCTTATTGTTTCAACAACATTAAGAAATCAAAGTAATCAGAGTCACCAGAGCACTCTGTGCACTGTCATTAGAAGTCCACCACATATTCAGTCATGAAACTTAGGGAGACCTATGGCAGATGAGATGAGGTTACCCACCTTTAGAGGAGATAGATATGAAGATCCTGATCAGCACCGATTTCTATGTGAAGTTGTGTGGAGTATTAAAAATATCACCGATGAAGTTGTTAAACGAGCTCAGTTTAGTACTACCCTAAGGGATCGCGCACTAAGTTGGTACATGAAATGTCTCCAAGGAGTTGCACTGAAACCATTGAATGTCATTAAGACTACACTAATTTTTGAATTCAAGAAACCTAAGTCAAAGTCGCAGTGCATTACAGAGATAAAAGAAATCAAGCAAAGAATCATTGAACTTGTGTGGAAGTTTGATAAGAGATTTAATACCTTGACAACCCATTTGAGTTTCTAGATACCATATGAGAAGAACAAGGAATGGTTCATTGTTTCCCTTTTACCACACATCAGAGTTCCTCTGATGCAACAGAATATTGTCTCGTAGGATAAGGTATTGGAGATCTCCATGAAGTTAGAATCATCCCCTTTGGGAGAATCTAGCTCAGGTATGAGTCAAATATTGAGTCAGCTGACTAGCCTATCTCTACAAGTCGAAGTTATGAAGAAAGACAGGGGAAAAGGTAAAAGAGAAGACATCTGGTGTATCGGATGCAAATCATAAGGCCATGACAAGGAACACTATCCCTTATTTCATGAATACCTGGCCTTTGGAGCTCCGAGCCCTTTGAAGCAAGTTACCCTACCCTAGTACGAGGTATGTATAAATCGACATCACCCTGGTGAATGTTACTATCTGCAAAAATATGTCCAGACACCCACAAATATGTATTGCACATTTTGTAAGTTGGTGGGGCATGATGATAGGTATTGTAGGGCCTATGACCTCATTTATGAAAGGTCAAGGGATACATACAAAATTCAAGGTGAAGTACAGCAAGAAGGAAGCATTGCGCAGCGTAATTCCCTAGGAAGAGGAAACTTCAACCCTCACGGTGGATTCAAAGGAAAAGGAAGAGGAGGAGTTATGAGATGAGGTAGGGGCCAAATCATTTGTTATAACTGCACATAGCCAAGAAACTTATCAAGGGATTTTAAGAACCCTTGTACCTCTTGCATCTACTGCAGCTCATTCGAACATGTTATCGAAGATTGTCCTGTGTTGCTAGCCAAACTTCAGGAGAGATAAGGACCTCAATAGAACCTACAAGTGTAACTGATATACATTGAAACTCACAGAGAGGACCCTGGATTCATTGTTATCACTACAGGAGGTGATGTTATAGGAGAATACAAAGTGACCCAATGAAAGACTATATAAGAATTAGGGGTCAGGAAAGCTTCAGAGAAGACACAAGTTTTTTATGCAAAGAAAGAAAAACAAATATTTTAGGAGGCAAGAAAAGAATTTGGGAGAGACCAAGGTTGTTCATCAAATACATGACCAGAAGTAAGAGAATGTGGAATGCCTCTGGAATTTGACTAGTCTGCTCTGCCAGGAGAAGGAAAATAGGTAAGTAATCTCATGAATTTCTTATATATTTGTATTAAGTTGATTCAGGATGAAAGCGTTGTACAAGAGCTAATCAGACAATACAAGTTAGGAAAGATAGATCCCTTGCTAAATAGAATAGTACACCAAGTCTCTAAAAATAGAAGGACAAATAAGGAACTACACCTGAATGCTCAAATTTGAGAGTATGATATAGACTATGTAGTCCTCGACTTAGGGTCGGAGGTCAATGTCATGATGAAGAAGACCTGGGCACTGATGGGAAAACCTAAGTTGATCTACTCCCCTATCAGGCTTAGGATGGATAATCAGCCATCTGTAAGCCCCTTTGGAAGATTGGAACATGTCCCTATGGGCATCGATGGAGTAAGGACATTTGCAGAATTCGAGGTGATTAAGATAGTTGATGATAGTTGTCCTTACCCTGCACTGTTAGGAATTGATTGGGATTTCAATAATTCCACTTTGGTTGATTTAAATAAAAGAAGAATGATGTTTGAATGATATGGACTTAGGGTCATTGCACCTTTGGATCCCGGCGAAGGTCAGAGATACATAGAACCCATTAGGGAAGAAGACTGTACGTATGAACTAGAAAACATATACAAATTAACATCCAGACAATGGGATTACATTAATCCTACAGTGGATGGGAACCTAATTTGGTGAAGTGACAGCACATGTTTGCTATATTCAGAAGAAGCATTGGATAACTGGCAGAAAAAAATGTACGAAGTATCTACAAGGAGATGTGCTAGATTAACCAAAGAAGTTCGTTGGATCGACACAACAATAAGTAACTTGCCCACCTTCGATGGTCTAAATCATTTAGAATATTTCTTGTTGTAATTTGAAGAAATTTTACCAATACAACAAATATTGTTGGCAATGGATGAGGCCCTGAAAGAAACCCTAGCAAGATGGTGGGGGACACACAAGAACAACATTACAAAATGGGTACAATGTCGCACTTTGATGACAACATGGTTTTCAGAGAAAGTAGAAGGTTGTGAAGTTAGGTACACAAGTCGAAGTTATCAGAAGGACCATGTGCGACGTTGAGAGGAATCCTAGAGTAGCATTCTTCAAGAGAATTGGGTGCACAAATTAATCAACACACTGGACACAACCCCTATCAATTGTTACCTACAAGAAGAATTGTTCCTCGTCACTGTAGATTGGGAAGGTATGACTCAGAACTTTGTAACTACCTTTTTATTTGAAATCCAATATCCTACAGTGGATCAAGCATTACAGATTGTAAGACAAAAAGTATTTGAGGAGGCACCTAGCCTCCCTTTGGAACAAGAAGAGGACAAATGGACTGCACCTCTCCAGAAATTGCAAGGTTGTTACAATATCAATGTTGATGAAGACGATGATCCTAAGAAGGTGAACATCGTCGAAATAGAAGGATAGAGAGACATAGAAGGACCAAGAGTTGAACTACCTTTCATTGGACAGTCGATCAATATCAAGAAAGTCAACATTGGAATAGAGAAAACATTGAAGCTTGCAAATGTTGGAGATTATTGGGATGCTACCACTATTGACAAGATCATAGAGTTACTGCATGAATATCAGCAATTGTTTCCAGCCAAGTTCACTAATATTAAGGGCATTAAAGGGACCATGGGAGATATGAGGATCCCTTTGAAACCAGATGCAAGGCCAAGTAAATAGAGACCATACAGTTTGAACCCTAAATATAAGGAGAAAGTGAATATTGAACTCGACAGAATGTTGGAGGCAGGAATCATAGAACCTGTTGAAGAGTCAGAATGGATTAGCCCTATGTTAGTGCAGGATAAAAAGACCGGAGAGCTAAGGATCTATGTATATCTCTGAAATTTGAACGATGCATGTTTGCATGACCCATTCCCTAATTCATTCAATGATGAAGTGTTAGATAATGTAGGAGGATAGCAGGTATATTCTTTTACAGATGGATTTTTAGGATATAATCAACAGGTACAGAAGGAAAGAGAAAAGGACTACCATGACAGACACATCAAGAAGAAGGCATTTAAGCAAGGCAATTTGGTTCTGGTATATGAAGATAAGTTCATGAAGCATCCAAGAAAGTTCAGAACACATTAGCTTGGGCCTTATGAGGTTGCCTATGTTACAGAAGGAGGATATGCGCAGTTGAAAACTTTGAATGTAGAATGGAAGGAAGGTTTGGTGAATGGGAGCCGGTTGAAATTGTATTATGACAACTTACTTCCTCGTAGCTCACATTAACAGCATATGAAAAAGGATCCAGGTACCAGGTGCAGTTGAAATTGGGTACCAGACACAGAAAATATAGTCTGCACAAGGAAGGGAGGGATAGAGAAGAAAGTACAGGATGCTCCGAGCGCTCTGAAGTCGAAGCAAATCAGAAGGAGCAGATCTGAAGTGCCTCCAGATGAGTCACAGGTGAGTGTTGGGGACCTGTTGGCCCTTAGGTATGGAAGTAAGTGAAGATTAAGGTAGAAAAGATGAAATGTGAACTGTGTGGAAGATACAGTGATTGAAACTAGGTCGAAGTGAGCAGAAGAGAAGAAAATACAGTGCGAAGTAAGAGAAACAAGTCATTGGATGAGGAGATTGAGGATGACAAATCAGCAAGGAATATGGATCGTGGAAAACTCAGAAAGCATAAAAATCCATCGTTGGATGCTTTGGAGCACCGCATGAGAAGGAAGGAAAGACAAGCTGGCAAAGCCCAAAAAACGCAGGTCAAGTGGACCTAGGGTTTTAGACACCTAGGGTTTTGACACTTAGGTTTTGGCATAAGGATGCCCGAGATATATTGTAATGTATAAATAAAGGTCTAAAGGACCTGGGATGGGTTGGTAGTAAGTTGGTTGAGATTTCATTGTTATCATGAAAGTGAGTGGTTACTACTGTGTGAGAGAGAAGTGTTGGTGTGAGGGCCTTCTGTATTGTAAGATCTTCAGCTAGGTGCGAAGATAAACCCTGCAGCTGGGTGTGCTGGGAGGGGAGAGAGATAAAGAGATAAGATCTGTTGGTTGAGAACACAAATAAGAACTATATTCTTTCATCTTAACATATTATAAAGCACAGTTTTGTGGATGTAGCCCCTAGGGAGAGGGTGAACCATGTATATTTTGTGTCTTTCTAGTTGATACTGTGTTCTTTTTCCTTATGTCATTCCGTTATTGCATCATTGTGTTAGATCTGATATATAGTTGTGCAAAGTATATCTAAGTTGGTAATTGATATCTAGATGTTTTGTTGTGCTTGTATCGAATCCACTTTGTATTCCCTTGGTTATAGACATTTGTGTCCTGCAACCCCCCATAACTACTTCGGGTGAGAGTGCATTTTCCTCGCGGGTGTTTCTGAAAGGGCTAGTAGTTAGCACTTGTTGGTGTTCTCTTGGAGTTGAACCCTGGGTATTCCCCTGTGCCAACACTACATTTCATATCATGTTCAAGTGTGTGCTCTCTACTTTTCTTCCGCTACAAACAAGGTGAGACACATTTGCAATTAATACCTAGATTTGTTTAACAGATTTATAACTTTCATTCACACCATTTGATATTAAAATTGTGACTCAGACAACATAATACAGCCCATGTCCTGTCCTATTATTAATTTCATTTAAGGATCATTTCTTATATAACTAAATGTAGGAAAATCACTCTTTTAAAACATCTTCTTTAAACACTCATGATGCTTGACATTACTCTTTGAGCCTTAAGATTAATCTCAGGAATAACATGTGTTGTGGCTTCAGGTGGTTCCATCTTATTCTTCTATACCCTACTCAGATATTCTACCCTCCGTACTTTCTCCTCGCTATACTTATATTTTATACGACACTCGATTCTTCTACCTATATCAAATGGACAAGAAACACTGGCCTGCCCTTTCCACTTATTTTATAATGAGTTGGCTCTATGAATCCCTACTTGCAGTCTCACCTGATTGTGCTTATACTCAATTTATCCCATGTCTTACAATAATTCTATGTCCTTCAACAAATTTTGGTCTAAATCAACCATCATGTAAAAATCGTCATCACACTCGTTCTCATCGTCTTTCGATTGAAGTCAATTCTGAATGCTTTTACTGTTGGTTTTTTACTATGAATACGCACTTCCTTGCATTCTTGTATACTTCAATGCTAACTGTAGTTTCCTTTTGTGCCTAAATTTTCCTTCTAATCCATTAATGGTTCTCATTCATTACCTTCTTTTATTTCTCCATTACATTGTATCTTCGAACAATTCTCCACTTGATTTTACAATCGATCATGATATCATGCATTTAATGTTACACAGTTCCACTACTTTGTCATCATGATAACTCTTTATTGTAGGTCCTATCATGGAGTGTGTTAAATGATCTTAACTTTCATCTACGCAGTCTCATCTCTCTGTGTGATCTCTTCCTTCTGCACCATCTTGTTTTCTTCGTCTGTGTTTTATTCTTCTGTGTTTCCTTCTATTTACTTTTCTTCTTATATGCAACAGTTTCCTTCTCTTCATATTTACTTACTAACCTAAACTTCTCTTTCTCTGCAACTTCTGACCTTTTCCCTTAACTCGTTTCATATTTTTTCCTTTTTTTTCTGCTTTTTCTTTATTTGTATGTATTTTCCTTCCTATAGTACATTTATGATATAGTTTTAACCAATGCATCTCCTCTAGTAGGAAAAAGGAAGGCTATCCCTATAAAGTTTCATTCGGCTCCCATTCACTAATCCTTCCATGAATTGTTCGTCCAATTTCTCTAACTAAACAGCACCTGCGTCAGTCACATATTTGATCATGTATGGTCCTAGCCAGTGCACCTTGAACTTCCTTGGGTGTAGTAAGAACTTTTTTTCATAAAGAAATATTATATCTCCTATCTGGAACTTCTTATGCTTGATGTGTTTATCATGTCATGCCTTTTCCCATTATTGTTGTACCTATTGATGAAATCCTATGATAAATTGGTCTTCCTCTGGCACTAGTAGTTGTGATAGTTTTTCTTTTACTCTGCCGAAATATGTAAGGTATGTTATTGTAGCAGTTCATAGACTTGGTACAAAAAACTCCATGGGAATGACTCCTTATTGACCATGTGATAATCTAAATGGTGTCTTCCCTGTCAACTTATTTCATGTATTTTTGTAATCCCAAAGCACCATAGGGATACTTAAATCCCATTCATCTTTCCCTACGTTGCACACCTTGGTCAATGCATTCTCCAGTATCTTGTTGAAGGCCTCCACAGTTCCATTTTCTTGTGGGTGATATGGAGTATTATTTAGATGTTCTATTTGGAACTCTTCTATTAGTGTTGCAATTGTCTTGTTCAAAAATTGAGTCCCATGGTCGCTCATAAGTACTTTAGGAAACCAAAAATTCATAACTATGTTCTCAAACAAGAACTGTGTAGCTATCTCTATGTTGCAATCAGTGACCAGTTCTACTTCTTCCCATCATATCAAGTAATTTGTCATGGTAATTATTTATCTGTCTCTTGCTCTTCTCACGGGTAGGTTGATCGGCCTGACAAAATCCATTCCCCATCTTTTAAACACTTGTAAGGTAACTTTTGGATTCATGGGAATATCATCCCTTCGTGATGGTCTTCCTACTCTCTAGAAAACGTCACAATTCTGGAAATATTATTTTGAGTCCTTATGGAGGGTATGCCACCATATCCCTATGCACAATATCTTATGTGTTTTCACCTTTCCTGCATAATACCCTTCTACAAATCCATCATGTGATTCTTATAAGATCTTGGGTCTTTCGTGTTCTAACACACATCGTCGTAGTATCCCATCTATGCCTAACTTATATAATTTTCATGTGATCAACTGATAATTTGTTTCTTTAACCACTAGAAATTTTTCTAGTATATTGTCATATCAGATGGAGCCACTCATGTACTCAAGTATTGGAAAATTTATGAAAAATAATCATCTACCATTTGGACTTAAAACAAATGTGTGTATGGTAAGCTATCATCTAGGTTCCCTGCATATTCCCTTATCAATATCCACGACAAATAGTCTGATCCTACATTCATTTTTCCTGGCTTCACAATAAATTTGAAATCATACTCCTGGAACAACAATAACCATCTGCAGATTTTTCCCCCCAACATTGGCTTGTTTGTTCGACAACACAGGTATTCCAACAGAGGACGAACACCTTCAGTAACCACTCACATAACCATATCAAATATCAACACACAGATGAACACAGATTTTTTCACATGGTAAAACCCCTACGGGGAAACATCCATGGCCCCGACCAATGTGGCCACTTGGAGCAATTTATTAATGCAAAGAAAAAGATTACAAAGAGATTTTCTCAGAATCAATCATCGGCAAATGACCCTCCATTCTCCTTAAATAGAGATCATGGACCAATCGGGTGTTAAGCCATGAATCAATGGTCATTAATATCGAGGAGAGTATGAACTGACAAATCACTCTACTTCAGGAACATATCATGACCATCGGATTTCCTAACTACAAATGAAAACTAATGCATACTAAAGAAAAACACTAGGAAACACACTTTTACCTAATGACACATTAGACCAAGTAGATCTTAACTAACTCCTAAGTGTCTAAATATCCTAACATACCCCCTTAAGAACAACTTGGGATAAGATTGAAGGATTTACAATAGTGACACAATAGGAGAAGGATGGAGACATTAGAGCCTATCCCCTCTTAATGACAACTTCCTAAACTCCTAACATAGATCGAAGTTTGGAAAACTTCGCTTCTGTAAGAGACTTTGTGAAAATGTCTGCAACTTGATCTTTTGTAGGACAAAAGAGTACTTCAATAACTTGATCATGAATGAGCTTTCTGATAAAGTGCATGTGTATCTCGATTTGTTTTCTACATTGATGTTGAACTGGGTATTTGGCGAGCTTGATGGAACTCTGATTTTCGCACCAAAGGTTGGTCATATGTTGTTATTGGAATCCAAACTTTGAAAGGATTTGTCGAAGCCACAAGGCTTCCTGACTTGCATTTACCATTTCACGTTACTCTGCTTCTACTGAAGAAAGTGCAATAGCATGTTGTTTCTTACAGGCCCAAGTGACA
>JZKD02S1370402.1:0-11479 GCA_000966675.3 Picea glauca
GCCATCAAACTTCCTCATATTGATCTTAGGAATGTGGTTGGTCTTCAACCCAAAGTTGGAGTTTCTCCATTCTTGATTCACATTCCTTGTGTCCTCATCATGAATTTCATGGGGTGCATTTTCACTTTCAGGTGTCTTCTCTGTTATAAAAATTTTCAATACTTCTATGATATCCTCTTTTAAACCATCCATCTTTGCCTCCAACTTGGCTTCCATCTCTTGTAGTTTATCTTTTGTTACTATCTTCTTTTGTAAATCATTTATGTCCCTACTCATTTCTTCACCTTCATCAAGAGTCCAAGTAGGATTGTCTGGAGGCTTATTTTGTGTAGAAGTTCCTTTTTTGGGTGGCATGTTGGCCAAGTATCACTTTTGAACCTTGATTTTGAGGTGGTTCTGCTAGACAATATTTCTTCTGTTGTGTCTCCCAATTTTTGGCCCGTCTGGGTATGAACCTTTCTTTTATGTATTTCTCTTATATTTATTCTCTGGAATGCCTTAGGTCTGATCAAAATTGGATGTGCCAAGTGGAATTTACTGTAACTTCCCCACAACTTGCTGATTTTTGGCCTTTCCAGGAGATCTCACTTGTATAGTGTGCCCCACACAAAATAATCGATATAAAATTCTGAAACTCGTACCATAAGTACTAAAGACTATTCACTATCCAATGAAACTAGTCCCACTCAATTTGGATACTCTAGGAAGAAATTATGATTGTTTTACCTGGAACACCTTCTTGAGACTAGTCAATAGGACTAGTTAGATACCCTATCTTCCACAAGGTGTATCTACAAATGTGAGATGACTCAGAAGATGAAATTTTTACCGCATATACCTTACTAATTTCTTTGAATATCCTCCAGATTTTAGGTTCTGAAACATTATAAAAAAAATATATAGCAAAAATTCCGCAATGACTCAGTTCAGGATGATTTCATAACCCTATCTTGCACAGGCTATATCTCCAAAATTATAAGGCCTCAGGGGATGAATTTTTAACCCAACGTACCTTGATCCGTCTACTAAATATCCTCCAATCTGTTCCTTCTGAAATGTTGTAGAAAAAGAGTTATAGCGAAAATTCCAAGGTGTCTCAGATGTTGCAGCGAAACCCCAAGACCTTGAGCTTTGATACCATATGCTAAGAACCAAATATCAATATATCATAAAAAAACCTCAGAATAAGTACTCAATGCCTTGAAAAAGAGATAATTTCAGATAATAATCCTCTTCGAGGGGGAAACCTCCTTTTACCCCACATAAATGTTCAAGTACAAGANACTTTTGAACCTTGATTTTGAGGTGGTTCTGCTAGACAATATTTCTTCTGTTGTGTCTCCCAATTTTTGGCCCGTCTGGGTATGAACCTTTCTTTTATGTATTTCTCTTATATTTCTTCTCTGGAATGCCTTAGGTCTGATCAAAATTGGATGTGCCAAGTGGAATTTACTGTAACTTCCCCACAACCTGCTGATTTTTGGCCTTTCCAGGAGATCTCATTTGTATAGTGTGCTCCACACAAAATAATCGATATAAAATTCTGAAACTCGTACCATAAGTACTAAAGACTATTCCCTATCCAATGAAACTAGTCCCACTTAATTTGGATACTCTAGGAAGAAGTTATGATTGTTTTACCTGGAACACCTTCTTGAGACTAGTCAATAGGACTAGTCAAATACCCTATCTTCCACAGGGTGTATCTACAAATGTGAGATGACTCAGAAGCTGAAATTTTTACCACATATACCTTACTAATTTCTTTGAATATCTTCCAGAGTTTAGGTTCTGAAACATTATAAAAAAAAATTATAGCAAAAATTCTGCAATGACTCAATTCAGGATGATTTCATAACCCTATCTTGCACAGGCTATATCTCCAAAATTATAAGGCCTCAAGGGATGAATTTTTAACCCAATGTACCTTGATCCGTCTACTAAATATCCTCCAATCTGTTCCTTCTGAAACGTTGTAGAAAAAGAGTTATAGCGAAAATTCCAAGGTGTCTCAGATGTTGCAGCGAAACCCCAAGACCTTGAGCTTTGATACCATATGCTAAGAACCAAATATCAATATAGCATAAAAAAACCTCTGAATAAGTACTCAATGCCTTGAAAAAGAGATAATTTCAGATAATAATCCTCTTCGAGGGGGAAACCTCCTTTTACCCCACATAAATGTTCAAGTACAAGATGATTCCAAATGAAANCAATTAAGGGGTAATGAGCCAATATTAGGGCTTAACATTTATTATGGATAAACCTGTGGACTTGAACATTATCCTCAGGATTAGTGATAAGGCACTTAGAGTGGAGTGGACCCCATGGAAGAGAATATTGATTTGATCCTATGGAAGACAATAAATACTACATAGCACGTTAAATTGATGTGTATAATAATGGTGGGTTTTGTGCGACATGTACAACTACTATATGGAACAAGGGAAGTAGCTACAAAGAAGCACAGCGCAGCATAGCTAATCCCTTTCTTAATATCTTAGTATAATAAATTTCAGTATTTTATATCATAAAGTTTTTAAAGGAAACTAAAATTTATTTGTATTTAATAATATTTGTATATGTAAGAAAATCAAATTTTGTTTGTATTTTAAAATATGTATATTTGTAAAAAAAAGATAATTTATTTATATTAAATAATATATATATTTATTTTTATCCATTATTTGATTAGTGTATGATACACATAGAATTGTATTTATATGGAAGAAGAGCTTGGTTAAGAGTTGGTCTTCCTAGAAGGAAAATGAGAGTGGAAGTTAGGTTTTCCCATTATAGTAAAAAAAAGTATCTCTATGCTCATGGAAGAAGAAAACATAAAATTGTACACAATATAATATTTACTCATTTAAAGAGATATTTGATCAATATATGATACACATAAAATGGTATCTCAATGGATCAAAAGATTGTATACAATATAACATATGTAGTAGAAATTTAGGGATGTAATTACATTGTAAATACAGAAATTTGACATATTCTTCAATATAATCAAACTTGAATTGATGTAATTGATGCATTCTTCAATATAATCAAGTTTTTTAAAGTATATTGTTTTGTGTATGATAGTTTCATGAATAAAATTAGGATATCAAGATTTTTTAAATATATGTAAAATTTTGGATAGAAATCATATTTTTTTATTCTTTAAAATCTTATATCTATGTTTATCTTTCAACCAATGAACTATCATGCTTGCATTATTAGTGGACAAAATATTTTATTCAATAATACTATTGTGCAAATTAATTAATTCATAGATTTTTAGCTTATGAATTTACTAAGAAAATAATAATTGCATTAATATGTATGATAATATTGTTATTAGATAAAACAACATCCTATTAAATCAAGGTATGTAGGCTTAATGTTTGAAATTCTATTGATCACCTATGCACTAAAATAGATAACCTCTCAAATTCTCCATTTAAATATATTACTCACTTAATTTTCAATGATTGGATTAATGACAAACTGTAACGGCCTTTCCATTACAACTAGAAAAAAATGAAGCACAAGAAGTAAAAATAAATAAATTAAACGCACAAGGAAAGTAACGTCAACACATAATTCATAGCAGCGCATAAACGATGACATCATAGTTAATAACATTACAAGTGACTCATCGTCGTAATCAATAACGACGCAACCAACGCATCAACATAATTAGTATCGACACACAATTAACACATCATCACATTAGATAACGAGACATAATCAACAAGTATCGTAAATGGTGATGCAACATCAACTCATCACATAAAGATAACAAAAAGAAACTACCCACCCAACGTACCCTGCAAGGTTAGGACCTCCAAGACACATAAACAATGCTCGAGCCCATGATTCATCCGATTGATTTTGACCATTTAAGATCTCAGGGCTGGCAATTGTTCTAAGGAACAAGGAGGTTTCTACATCCCACTAACACAATCAAGTCAAAAATCAACTAGATAAGTCAATCAATATTAAATGGTAATTAATCAAGGCGCAAGAGAAATCATCAACTTTATTTTCATGGCACACAAGTAATTCTAATTGCACAACTCAACATACATCAGCATTAACTTCAAGATGCAAGACTAAGAAAATACATAACTGATCATACAACAAAATTTGATACCTGGCGAAAGGAAATCTAATCGCTCCATCATTTATTCATTAACATTATTCCAAGGCACAAAGAGTAAATGAACTCTAAAGCAATCATAAATTTACATAGTTAGAGGCGCAAGAGAAATTTGATTACTGAATCAACCATTCATCCACATTTATTTCATGGTGCACAAGTAATCTAACCACTTAATTAAACATGCGTAACATTATTCAGTGCACGCAATCAATCTATTAACTTAATCATTCATCGACATTAAATATTCATTGCACAAGAGTAATTATCCATTTATTCGTGGCACAACAAATTCAAGTACTCCATTGATCATACATCAAACTAATTACATAACTTGTCATATCAACATTAAATTCATGACGCATTAAATTTACATGCATTAATTCAAGGACACTTTCAATTTACATACATTAATTCAAGGACACATTCAATTTACGTGCATTAATTTAAGGACGCATTCAATTTACATTAAGATTGGATAATCAACTATACATAAGGAATGAGAATCCACAAGAGAAAGAGCGTAGTTCCTTGGTGTATAATTGTCTAACATATATGTATTATTAACTACTTGCACAAGTGATTATTATCAATAATAAATTCCAGTCAACTATTTCCCTATCATAATATCTAGCTCATGGAGATGGTTGAAGACTATCATTTAAGTAGCATGCAAGGATACATACTTTGAACTTGAATGTTTAAAAGAAAAAATAAAATTATGTGGGAGCATTGTATCTGCAATTTCCAATAGTCTGGAATTTAGAGTGCTCTACTAGATTCGAGGAATAGTAGTTATAAGGATTTCATGACAAGGTAATTATAATTACATAAAACGCCTTCAATGCAATTATAATTATTTCAGTAAGGCAATAGATATCAATAAATTAAATACAACCTAGATGCTAAAAGAGGAAGGTAAGTGGCATGACAAATTACAACATCACATGACACTACTACATATGACCAAATTTGCCACGGTTTTTCGTTGTTATTGCCACACATATCCGTCACACTTTCCACGAAGGCAAACAATATTTTTTCGTGGAACTTTTCACATTGCTATATCCATGCACTAAGATTATTCGTGAAAAAAATGATGAAATCAGGTTGCCACGTGTCATCATCCTAAATATTTTATGTTAAATGTTTGTGTTCACATCGTCGTAATTACGACAAACTATCGTTAGTAGACCGACGAACATACGTCGAAAAGATGGAATCCCATAGCGAATATTTAACTTCTTTCCACGAACGTTCGTCACTATAGAGACACAAGTTAATGGCAAGAAGAAGAGATGTACACCTTCTTGCAACGAACGTGTGTTGCTATAGAGACGAGGGCACGTGGCAATAGCGACGAAGTCCTGTGGCAGAGTAGAAAACCCACCTTTGGCTTACGACGCAGATGCCATACTTGTGATGAACATACATTGCTATAGCGACGACTTCTGTAGGTTAAAAAAAAAAAAAACTTGATAGTTTTCTAGTCTCCGAAAAACAATGATATGCTATAAAATCCCTACAATGATATGCTACAGAAGTCCCCATCTTCATGATACACAGAAGCCTTAGTACTGTACCTAATGAAGAATATGATTTATTGTTTATTCATGCACAAATTTTATGTCTAGCACCAATCCCTTATCCTACTTCAAGGATGGATCCTTTCAAGGAGGGACAATAGTGGTTGATATGAGGCACTTACGGGCACATGATACCAACAAAAGTACCTACTAGTTGTCATATTATAGCACATGAAAAATCCAATGTGAGATCTACTGGTAACGTTGTGGGAGGTATTATTTCTAGTCTAAATTGACCAGCCAAGAGGGCACCTGGAGACTTATATACAAGATCATTATGCTTCACAGGATTCATCTTTGTGTTGCATCACCTTTGGTGACTTGATTCCTTCATCACACATATTTTCTATGCAACCTTTCTGGAAGATCCAAAACAAATATTTGACATGACATTTGATAGTCTAAACTGGAAGCATGGGGCATTAGTTATATAGAAGCATTGTGGCATGATGCATAATTTACTTGGCATACATAGTCAAGATACACTAGGACTTGTCATTTGTGTTCTAGAGGAAGTTCCAACCAGCATCAATTCATGATGAAGACGTGGGCAGTATAAAATGCTACATTCATGGAGTCCTATCTTGCCATGATGACAGAGTATAACCAACATATCCGCCATATTGTTTTGGCCCTCCAAAATGATATTCTCAGCAAAATTGTGGTGCCCTAGATTGGATGGATGATAAAACTAGGATTTCCCTAAATTAAGGCATATTCTTAGCAAACTAGAGGGTATTGAAGGGTGAAAATATTAACTTATTTGTGGTAGCTAAGGGTTGGATTGTTGGGCAGATTGTACAAGCAGTGATACTCCTCCAACACCTGCACCAAAACAACAACCTAAGAGATGAATTTGGGGTTTCATTATGAACATAGTTAAGGTTAGAAACAAATGAGGTTTGGACCATCATGTTTGAGATAAACAAAACCTCCTTTGTATCTCTGCTATCTTTGGGACTTATGAGAAACATACACATCATTTTCCATTCAGTTTTCTAAACTTTCTCTTTCTAGATTTTGATATTTTATGACAGTTGGGAATGAATGTCACCTACAACATCATTGGTTCATACCTAAGAACACTCAAAATAGACACTTTGAGAGTATATTTCGGTCTCTTCTTTTCCATTGTGTCTTTGGTACAATCAAGGATTTTTTGAAGATTCAGGTTGTCACTTTGAACCTGTTGACAACATGAAAAAAATGAACTAATGTTGAAGAATGCAGGATTGTGCCATGGAAACAACAGTATAACTTTGATGGATCATTGAGATTAGGATGACATTTTCACTGAGTTTTCATTGGCAAATTATGCAAGTTGTTAGGTCGTTTTCATGACTGATCAAACATTCATCTCTCTACCATAGATGTATGCATGGATACTTATTTTCCTCACCTCATATTGAATGCTTGATTATTTATGGAGTATTTATGGGATTTATCCTTGGAATTCTATGCCTCTCCAACTCAATTTATGAACAAAACATTGACTGCAGTCATGAAGTTGTTTATAATTTCAAGCATTCAATGTTTTGTTTCAAACCATAATGCATCACTTTGTAGCCATG
This sequence comes from Picea glauca, assembly GCA_000966675.3. NCBI lineage: Eukaryota > Viridiplantae > Streptophyta > Pinopsida > Pinales > Pinaceae > Picea > Picea glauca. The sequence goes on from JZKD02S1370402.1 coordinate 7,311, forward strand.
TAAGGGATGCATACAAGGGATTTGAAGAAATTTATTTTTGTTTCTCTTTGTGATTCCCTTTTCTCAAGAAGTAAGTGACCCTGTATTGGGCATGAATTTTAACTTGAGTGTATTCTCTTCCTCAATCTAAAATAGTTTCGACCTCCTCAAGTGTAATCAACATCTCAATTAGGGTTCTTTCAAAAGTATCGGGCATTTTGTGAACACGTACGGGGGATATATGTGCCTAAACATGCTTTTCCAACAATTCTCTACCATGTCATCTCCTCAGGACATGAATCATCTCACTTGTAGTGCATCATTGGAGCATACTTAAGCAACAAGGAATGGCAGAGCACCCTTTTGCAACAAGAGACTTGTGGTAGCAATACGCTAGGCTTGCCTCAAAATGGAGATAGGGGAGGCAATTATTGAAGAAGACTAGAGGAAAAAGGAAATGTATTATCTTATATATACTTGACCTTCACCATAAAGTAATGTATCACATGGAGGTTTCGAAGAGAGTTTTGGAGTCACATTTGTGGGCCTATATTGTAGGCTTCATCGCACACTTTTGGGTATGTGCCTGTTGGCCCTCGACCAAGTTTTGGGGAAACTTTGGTCAGTTTTGGCCCACTTCTACGACCTCGACACGTTGGTCAAAGTAGGAGTGCCCAGGCGGAGTTGATATCGTGGATCTCACCTATTTTGAGGGTTAGGTGGACCCAGTAAGGGGTCCCCTAGGATTTTGTAATGGGTTTATGGGATGTCAGCCCATGGGTTTTCCCCATGTTTAGGCCCTATTGTAAGGGTTTGTAAAGTATAAATAAAGAGGAATGTATGGTATAAGTAGTAGTCCAAGTAGTTTAGCATTTTTGTTTGAAGGAATGTATGTGGTCGAGGATTTGTGCTTGCCTGTGATTTTGTAGAAGGTGCTAAGTGTTGTGATAATAGATCTAGGCTCTATGCCTTTAACCCAGTTTTGGAAGGTAAAGAAGGAGTATCTACTGCTTAGTGCACAAATCTCATGTCTTATGCGAAGTTAAACTATGTGGCTTAGTGCACATGAGTGACTAGATGTAAGATTTTGGCAAATAATAAAGAGGTGAAGCGGTTTGTGGACGTAGCCCCACCTTGGGGTGAACCACGTATATCTGGTGTCTCGTGGTTTTCTTTGTGCAATGTTATTTTTGTTATGAATTTTCTTAGTGATTTTATTATGATGTGTAATGAATGAATGTTTTGTTGCTTAAGTATTGTACTTAGGTTAAAGGGGTAAATGAATGCTAGATCTATCTCACAGTGCTAGATGTTAAGTTATTAGGGTGCATAATCACTTGTTGTTACCATGCTTATCTATATTTGATTATTCTCTGCGGTGTTAATGAGGTTAATAAACTAATGCATGTTCACTTCCTAAGCGTTAATAAAATATTTTGCGAAGTGCTCTTATCACAGAATTGTGTCCCATCCTAGTTACATACACTTGCGTCCTGTAACCCCCTGCTTCTACCTCGGGTGAGACTTCGCCTGCTTTGCAGGTGTTGTTGAAAGGGCCAGTAGTCAAGGTTTTGTTGGTGCGATGTTGAGCATTGAACCCTGGGTCTACCCCTGTGCCAACAAATGATTCTGTTTCTGGGAACCGAAACTGTGATTGTTGGGAATTGAAGTAAAGAAAAATAGAAGCTATGTGCGTAGATCTGTTGTTGAAGTGCACAGTAATCTACTTAACTTGCGAAGCTTTGTGCCAAGAAAGTAAGTTTTTCTGAAGAAAATAGGTAATATTTGTACTTTAAGAGAAAATTTTGTTTTTTAAAGCATGAATTTAAGTATGTTTAACATATTTTGTCCTAGTCTGAAGGCTTGCGCGTAGTTGAAAGAAAGAGTTGATTTGAGTAAATTTAATGAAAATGAAGAAAGATATGTTATCCTTATGCACAGAAAGAGTTTTTGGACTAATAAGTTGATGTAGGAACCTAGAAAAAACTTTTGCAGATTGTAGGTCCAACACTATGATCCTAGGGTAAGTGCACAATACAGAAAATATTGGGGAACATTTAAGAGAAAAAGAGGATTGACTTTGTGTTATAATTGCAGAAGGTCGGGACATATTTCTAAGGAATGCCCTAGGGTAGGCCTTATTTGTCTTTGTTGTAAGGTTGTTGGTCATGAGGTTGAGGATTGTCCAAGGATTATTGATAAAGTTGAAGGGATGAATATAGGACAAGAAAATCATGAAAAGAGTCAAGAGACTAAGGGTATGTTAGAAAGTAATAAAGATAAAAGGTCAGAGGAAGTTCGAACTATGTTATTACAGTTGAAAGAAACGATGGATGCTCATAAAGATGTCAGTTTACCAAAAATATTGAAAGAAAAATAGCGCATAAGTGCAAGAATAAAAGACTTCGACATAGACTATACAGTCTTGGATGAAGAAACACAAGTGAATACTATGACAGAAGAAACCTGGGAAGTTTTGGGAAAGCCTACTGTGGTACCTTCTTTAGGAAGGATAGCCTTGTTTAAGGGTAAGATGATAACTTTATGTGGAAGAGTAACTACTATACCTATTATCGTTCATAGAACATTGACTGAAGAAGAATTTGAAGTCATTAGGTTTGTTGAGAAAAATGCCCATTTTCCACTATTGTTAGGTAAGATTTTGATTGAAAAGGATCGGATCAGAAGGAAAGAAGAGGAAGAAGATACATAAAAGAAAAAGAAAGAATTAAGGGATTTCATAGCTAGGAAAATAGACCGACTAATAGAAGAACGAGAGGATAAGTCAAAGCAACAGAGAAAAGTAACAATGCAGGAGGGATAGAAAGAAAAATAATTAGCTATCAAGGTTGAAAGAATGAAATAAGGCTTGAAGGACCTATCTATCCAAGAGAGAAGTGTTCCCACTCAGGAAGTGCTAAGAAAAGGGATATCAACTTCATAACCTTTGAGGGAACCTCAACAGTGTGAAGCCACTACGTTGGGGGAAGATACAAATAAAAATGGAAAGAGGATTCCAGAAATAGTTAAAGAGACTCGGATAACAGGAAAGAAGGCAAGTAAGATCAACAAAAAGAAGGATAAGTTGGAAAAGATACAAGAATATAAGGAAACCATATGGAAGACTTTGCAGACCGGAACCTTGCAGGAGGCAAGTTCACAGGGTTTGAACCTCATTGGAACAGCAGGCCCACGTAGCTTTGGACTTCGCCCTGGCGAAGTTAAATAACCGTTGGAGCCACCCCGACCGTTAGAATGATACTCCAGAACGGTTAGTAAACGTATTTATGGGTTTATGGACCACTTTTGGACATTGAGACCATGCCATAACGACTAGAATTACATTAATGGAAGCATTTTCTTGTATGTTGGAAAATCTGTTACATCATCCTACTTATTTAACTCGTCGATGGTAGCTCTAGGACCAATTTTTGCTACCTATGACTGACTGAGCTAAGTTGAGAATTGTCCAAGTGTCGATATGTGTTGCCTGTCATTATCTGAAAATATACCCTGCTTGTCTGTTTGTCTACCCATTGTTTGTTAAAAGCTAGGATGTTGGGCGAACCCAGCAATTTGGAGAAGTCTATCGAGGAAGTTCTTACGATAATCATGGTCGATAGACTTGTATCTGAAGGTATTTAAGCATCATCAACTAGGGGACTGCAGGCTTCCACTTCAACCGAACATCGTTCCACCCGCATAAACCCCGTAACTGAATAGAGAAGAAAGCACTACGATGATCTAGCTAATGTGAAGAACATCCCATCGATCCTTCCCAAATATATTTCTCCTCTAGATGACGTTGTTAACCATGACAGTATCCCTCACAATATCGAGTACTTTGTGTTCATTGCATACATTCCAAAAGGATTTCGCATAGTAGGAAGTCAGTTAGGGCAGATCTTGTTGTTGAAGCACAACGACTTCAACTTAGGAGATAGGAAGAACTATGCCATGCTAGCTCCTCATCGTTATTTAATGAAGACAACTAGAAAGAAAACTCGCCTCGTCTCGCAACCATGGATTAAGGGGTTGGTGTAGTCAACCGTAATGAAATTAATGAATATTCCCCATTTTGGCCACCACCAGGAGGTTAACGCTTGCGTTAAACTCCTTATGTCATGCTATCATGGCGAATATCTATGGCTTGATAGAAGAATTACTATGGATCCATCGTTGATCCACCA
>JZKD02S1370413.1:0-11479 GCA_000966675.3 Picea glauca
TGTCACTTGGGCCTGTAAGAAACAACATGCTATTGCACTTTCTTCAGTAGAAGCAGAGTAACGTGAAATGGTAAATGCAAGTCAGGAAGCCTTGTGGCTTCGACAAATCCTTTCAGAGTTTGGATTCCAATAACAACATACGACCAACCTTTGGTGCAAAAATCAGAGTTCCATCAAGCTCGCCAAAGACCCAGTTCAACATCAATGTAGAAAACACATCGAGATATACATGCACTTTATCAGAAAGCTCATTCATGATCAAGTTATTGAAGTACTCTTTTGTCCTACAAAAGATCAAGTTGCAGACATTTTCACAAAGTCTCTTATAGAAGCGAAGTTTTCCAAACTTCCATCTATGTTAGGAGTTCAGGAAGTTGTCATTAAGAGGGGATAGGCTCTAATGTCTCCATCCTTCTCCTATTGTGTCACTATTGTAAATCCTTCAATCTTATCCCAAGTTGTTCTTAAGGGGGTATGTTAGGATATTTAGACACTTAGGAGTTAGTTAAGATCTACTTGGTCTAATGTGTCATTAGGTAAAAGTGTGTTTCCTAGTGTTTTTCTTTAGTATGCATTAGTTTGCATTTGTAGTTAGGAAATCCGATGGTCATGATATGTTCCTGAAGTAGAGTGATTTGTCAGTTCATACTCTCCTCGATATTAATGACCATTGATTCATGGATTAACACCCGATTGGTCCATGATCTCTATTTAAGGAGAATGGAGGGTCATTTGCCGATGATCGATTCTGAGAAAATCTCTTTGTAATCTTTTTCTTTGCATTAATAAATTGCTCCAAGTGGCCACATTGGACGGGGCCATGGATGTTTCCCCGTAGGGGTTTTACCATGTGAAAACATATGTGTTCATCTGTGTGTTGATATTTGATATGGTTATGTGAGTGGTTACTGAAGGTGTTCGTCCCATGTTGGAATACCTGTGTTGTCGAACAAACAAGCCAATGTTGGGGGGGAAAATCTGCAGATGGTTATTGTTGTTCCAGGAGTATGATTTCAAATTTATTGTGAAGCCAGGAAAAATGAATGTAGGATCAGACTATTTGTCGTGGATATTGATAAGGGAATATGCAGGGAACCTAGATGATAGCTTACCATACACACATTTGTTTTAAGTCCAAATGGTAGATGATTATTTTTCATAAATTTTCCAATACTTGAGTACATGAGTGGCTCCATCTGATATGACAATATACTAGAAAAATTTCTAGTGGTTAAAGAAACAAATTATCAGTTGATCACATGAAAATTATATAAGTTAGGCATAGATGGGATACTACGACGATGTGTGTTAGAACACGAAAGACCCAAGATCTTATAAGAATCACATGATGGATTTGTAGAAGGGTATTATGCAGGAAAGGTGAAAACACATAAGATATTGTGCATAGGGATATGGTGGCATACCCTCCATAAGGACTCAAAATAATATTTCCAGAATTGTGACGTTTTCTAGAGAGTAGGAAGACCATCACGAAGGGATGATATTCCCATGAATCCAAAAGTTACCTTACAAGTGTTTAAAAGATGGGGAATGGATTTTGTCAGGCCGATCAACCTACCCGTGAGAAGAGCAAGAGACAGATAAATAATTACCATGACAAATTACTTGATATGATGGGAAGAAGTAGAACTGGTCACTGATTGCAACATAGAGATAGCTACACAGTTCTTGTTTGAGAACATAGTTATGAATTTTTGGTTTCCTAAAGTACTTATGAGCGACCATGGGACTCAATTTTTGAACAAGACAATTGCAACACTAATAGAAGAGTTCCAAATAGAACATCTAAATAATACTCCATATCACCCACAAGAAAATGGAACTGTGGAGGCCTTCAACAAGATACTGGAGAATGCATTGACCAAGGTGTGCAACGTAGGGAAAGATGAATGGGATTTAAGTATCCCTATGGTGCTTTGGGATTACAAAAATACATGAAATAAGTTGACAGGGAAGACACCATTTAGATTATCACATGGTCAATAAGGAGTCATTCCCATGGAGTTTTTTGTACCAAGTCTATGAACTGCTACAATAACATACCTTACATATTTCGGCAGAGTAAAAGAAAAACTATCACAACTACTAGTGCCAGAGGAAGACCAATTTATCATAGGATTTCATCAATAGGTACAACAATAATGGGAAAAGGCATGACATGATAAACACATCAAGCATAAGAAGTTCCAGATAGGAGATATAATATTTCTTTATGAAAAAAAGTTCTTACTACACCCAAGGAAGTTCAAGGTGCACTGGCTAGGACCATACATGATCAAATATGTGACTGACGCAGGTGCTGTTTAGTTAGAGAAATTGGACGAACAATTCATGGAAGGATTAGTGAATGGGAGCCGAATGAAACTTTATAGGGATAGCCTTCCTTTTTCCTACTAGAGGAGATGCATTGGTTAAAACTATATCATAAATGTACTATAGGAAGGAAAATACATACAAATAAAGAAAAAGCAGAAAAAAAAGGAAAAAATATGAAACGAGTTAAGGGAAAAGGTCAGAAGTTGCAGAGAAAGAGAAGTTTAGGTTAGTAAGTAAATATGAAGAGAAGGAAACTGTTGCATATAAGAAGAAAAGTAAATAGAAGGAAACACAGAAGAATAAAACACAGACGAAGAAAACAAGATGGTGCAGAAGGAAGAGATCACACAGAGAGATGAGACTGCGTAGATGAAAGTTAAGATCATTTAACACACTCCATGATAGGACCTACAATAAAGAGTTATCATGATGACAAAGTAGTGGAACTGTGTAACATTAAATGCATGATATCATGATCGATTGTAAAATCAAGTGGAGAATTGTTCGAAGATACAATGTAATGGAGAAATAAAAGAAGGTAATGAATGAGAACCATTAATGGATTAGAAGGAAAATTTAGGCACAAAAGGAAACTACAGTTAGCATTGAAGTATACAAGAATGCAAGGAAGTGCGTATTCATAGTAAAAAACCAACAGTAAAAGCATTCAGAATTGACTTCAATCGAAAGACGATGAGAACGAGTGTGATGACGATTTTTACATGATGGTTGATTTAGACCAAAATTTGTTGAAGGACATAGAATTATTGTAAGACATGGGATAAATTGAGTATAAGCACAATCAGGTGAGACTGCAAGTAGGGATTCATAGAGCCAACTCATTATAAAATAAGTGGAAAGGGCAGGCCAGTGTTTCTTGTCCATTTGATATAGGTAGAAGAATCGAGTGTCGTATAAAATATAAGTATAGCGAGGAGAAAGTACGGAGGGTAGAATATCTGAGTAGGGTATAGAAGAATAAGATGGAACCACCTGAAGCCACAACACATGTTATTCCTGAGATTAATCTTAAGGCTCAAAGAGTAATGTCAAGCATCATGAGTGTTTAAAGAAGATGTTTTAAAAGAGTGATTTTCCTACATTTAGTTATATAAGAAATGATCCTTAAATGAAATTAATAATAGGACAGGACATGGGCTGTATTATGTTGTCTGAGTCACAATTTTAATATCAAATGGTGTGAATGAAAGTTATAAATCTGTTAAACAAATCTAGGTATTAATTGCAAATGTGTCTCACCTTGTTTGTAGCGGAAGAAAAGTAGAGAGCACACACTTGAACATGATATGAAATGTAGTGTTGGCACAGGGGAATACCCAGGGTTCAACTCCAAGAGAACACCAACAAGTGCTAACTACTAGCCCTTTCAGAAACACCCGCGAGGAAAATGCACTCTCACCCGAAGTAGTTATGGGGGGTTGCAGGACACAAATGTCTATAACCAAGGGAATACAAAGTGGATTCGATACAAGCACAACAAAACATCTAGATATCAATTACCAACTTAGATATACTTTGCACAACTATATATCAGATCTAACACAATGATGCAATAACGGAATGACATAAGGAAAAAGAACACAGTATCAACTAGAAAGACACAAAATATACATGGTTCACCCTCTCCCTAGGGGCTACATCCACAAAACTGTGCTTTATAATATGTTAAGATGAAAGAATATAGTTCTTATTTGTGTTCTCAACCAACAGATCTTATCTCTTTATCTCTCTCCCCTCCCAGCACACCCAGCTGCAGGGTTTATCTTCGCACCTAGCTGAAGATCTTACAATACAGAAGGCCCTCACACCAACACTTCTCTCTCACACAGTAGTAACCACTCACTTTCATGATAACAATGAAATCTCAACCAACTTACTACCAACCCATCCCAGGTCCTTTAGACCTTTATTTATACATTACAATATATCTCGGGCATCCTTATGCCAAAACCTAAGTGTCAAAACCCTAGGTGTCTAAAACCCTAGGTCCACTTGACCTGCGTTTTTTGGGCTTTGCCAGCTTGTCTTTCCTTCCTTCTCATGCGGTGCTCCAAAGCATCCAACGATGGATTTTTATGCTTTCTGAGTTTTCCACGATCCATATTCCTTGCTGATTTGTCATCCTCAATCTCCTCATCCAATGACTTGTTTCTCTTACTTCGCACTGTATTTTCTTCTCTTCTGCTCACTTCGACCTAGTTTCAATCACTGTATCTTCCACACAGTTCACATTTCATCTTTTCTACCTTAATCTTCACTTACTTCCATACCTAAGGGCCAACAGGTCCCCAACACTCACCTGTGACTCATCTGGAGGCACTTCAGATCTGCTCCTTCTGATTTGCTTCGACTTCAGAGCGCTCGGAGCATCCTGTACTTTCTTCTCTATCCCTCCCTTCCTTGTGCAGACTATATTTTCTGTGTCTGGTACCCAATTTCAACTGCACCTGGTACCTGGATCCTTTTTCATATGCTGTTAATGTGAGCTACGAGGAAGTAAGTTGTCATAATACAATTTCAACCGGCTCCCATTCACCAAACCTTCCTTCCATTCTACATTCAAAGTTTTCAACTGCGCATATCCTCCTTCTGTAACATAGGCAACCTCATAAGGCCCAAGCTAATGTGTTCTGAACTTTCTTGGATGCTTCATGAACTTATCTTCATATACCAGAACCAAATTGCCTTGCTTAAATGCCTTCTTCTTGATGTGTCTGTCATGGTAGTCCTTTTCTCTTTCCTTCTGTACCTGTTGATTATATCCTAAAAATCCATCTGTAAAAGAATATACCTGCTATCCTCCTACATTATCTAACACTTCATCATTGAATGAATTAGGGAATGGGTCATGCAAACATGCATCGTTCAAATTTCAGAGATATACATAGATCCTTAGCTCTCCGGTCTTTTTATCCTGCACTAACATAGGGCTAATCCATTCTGACTCTTCAACAGGTTCTATGATTCCTGCCTCCAACATTCTGTCGAGTTCAATATTCACTTTCTCCTTATATTTAGGGTTCAAACTGTATGGTCTCTATTTACTTGGCCTTGCATCTGGTTTCAAAGGGATCCTCATATCTCCCATGGTCCCTTTAATGCCCTTAATATTAGTGAACTTGGCTGGAAACAATTGCTGATATTCATGCAGTAACTCTATGATCTTGTCAATAGTGGTAGCATCCCAATAATCTCCAACATTTGCAAGCTTCAATGTTTTCTCTATTCCAATGTTGACTTTCTTGATATTGATCGACTGTCCAATGAAAGGTAGTTCAACTCTTGGTCCTTCTATGTCTCTCTATCCTTCTATTTCGACGATGTTCACCTTCTTAGGATCATCGTCTTCATCAACATTGATATTGTAACAACCTTGCAATTTCTGGAGAGGTGCAGTCCATTTGTCCTCTTCTTGTTCCAAAGGGAGGCTAGGTGCCTCCTCAAATACTTTTTGTCTTACAATCTGTAATGCTTGATCCACTGTAGGATATTGGATTTCAAATAAAAAGGTAGTTACAAAGTTCTGAGTCATACCTTCCCAATCTACAGTGACGAGGAACAATTCTTCTTGTAGGTAACAATTGATAGGGGTTGTGTCCAGTGTGTTGATTAATTTGTGCACCCAATTCTCTTGAAGAATGCTACTCTAGGATTCCTCTCAACGTCGCACATGGTCCTTCTGATAACTTCGACTTGTGTACCTAACTTCACAACCTTCTACTTTCTCTGAAAACCATGTTGTCATCAAAGTGCGACATTGTACCCATTTTGTAATGTTGTTCTTGTGTGTCCCCCACCATCTTGCTAGGGTTTCTTTCAGGGCCTCATCCATTGCCAACAATATTTGTTGTATTGGTAAAATTTCTTCAAATTACAACAAGAAATATTCTAAATGATTTAGACCATCGAAGGTGGGCAAGTTACTTATTGTTGTGTCGATCCAACGAACTTCTTTGGTTAATCTAGCACATCTCCTTGTAGATACTTCGTACATTTTTTTCTGCCAGTTATCCAATGCTTCTTCTGAATATAGCAAACATGTGCTGTCACTTCACCAAATTAGGTTCCCATCCACTGTAGGATTAATGTAATCCCATTGTCTGGATGTTAATTTGTATATGTTTTCTAGTTCATACGTACAGTCTTCTTCCCTAATGGGTTCTATGTATCTCTGACCTTCGCCGGGATCCAAAGGTGCAATGACCCTAAGTCCATATCATTCAAACATCATTCTTCTTTTATTTAAATCAACCAAAGTGGAATTATTGAAATCCCAATCAATTCCTAACAGTGCAGGGTAAGGACAACTATCATCAACTATCTTAATCACCTCGAATTCTGCAAATGTCCTTACTCCATCGATGCCCATAGGGACATGTTCCAATCTTCCAAAGGGGCTTACAGATGGCTGATTATCCATCCTAAGCCTGATAGGGGAGTAGATCAACTTAGGTTTTCCCATCAGTGCCCAGGTCTTCTTCATCATGACATTGACCTCCGACCCTAAGTCGAGGACTACATAGTCTATATCATACTCTCAAATTTGAGCATTCAGGTGTAGTTCCTTATTTGTCCTTCTATTTTTAGAGACTTGGTGTACTATTCTATTTAGCAAGGGATCTATCTTTCCTAACTTGTATTGTCTGATTAGCTCTTGTACAACGCTTTCATCCTGAATCAACTTAATACAAATATATAAGAAATTCATGAGATTACTTACCTATTTTCCTTCTCCTGGCAGAGCAGACTAGTCAAATTCCAGAGGCATTCCACATTCTCTTACTTCTGGTCATGTATTTGATGAACAACCTTGGTCTCTCCCAAATTCTTTTCTTGCCTCCTAAAATATTTGTTTTTCTTTCTTTGCATAAAAAACTTGTGTCTTCTCTGAAGCTTTCCTGACCCCTAATTCTTATATAGTCTTTCATTGGGTCACTTTGTATTCTCCTATAACATCACCTCCTGTAGTGATAACAATGAATCCAGGGTCCTCTCTGTGAGTTTCAATGTATATCAGTTACACTTGTAGGTTCTATTGAGGTCCTTATCTCTCCTGAAGTTTGGCTAGCAACACAGGACAATCTTCGATAACATGTTCGAATGAGCTGCAGTAGATGCAAGAGGTACAAGGGTTCTTAAAATCCCTTGATAAGTTTCTTGGCTATGTGCAGTTATAACAAATGATTTGGCCCCTACCTCATCTCATAACTCCTCCTCTTCCTTTTCCTTTGAATCCACCGTGAGGGTTGAAGTTTCCTCTTCCTAGGGAATTACGCTGCGCAATGCTTCCTTCTTGCTGTACTTCACCTTGAATTTTGTATGTATCCCTTGACCTTTCATAAATGAGGTCATAGGCCCTACAATACCTATCATCATGCCCCACCAACTTACAAAATGTGCAATACATATTTGTGGGTGTCTGGACATATTTTTGCAGATAGTAACATTCACCAGGGTGATGTCGATTTATACATACCTCGTACTAGGGTAGGGTAACTTGCTTCAAAGGGCTCGGAGCTCCAAAGGCCAGGTATTCATGAAATAAGGGATAGTGTTCCTTGTCATGGCCTTATGATTTGCATCCGATACACCAGATGTCTTCTCTTTTACCTTTTCCCCTGTCTTTCTTCATAACTTCGACTTGTAGAGATAGGCTAGTCAGCTGACTCAATATTTGACTCATACCTGAGCTAGATTCTCCCAAAGGGGATGATTCTAACTTCATGGAGATCTCCAATACCTTATCCTACGAGACAATATTCTGTTGCATCAGAGGAACTCTGATGTGTGGTAAAAGGGAAACAATGAACCATTCCTTGTTCTTCTCATATGGTATCTAGAAACTCAAATGGGTTGTCAAGGTATTAAATCTCTTATCAAACTTCCACACAAGTTCAATGATTCTTTGCTTGATTTCTTTTATCTCTGTAATGCACTGCGACTTTGACTTAGGTTTCTTGAATTCAAAAATTAGTGTAGTCTTAATGACATTCAATGGTTTCAGTGCAACTCCTTGGAGACATTTCATGTACCAACTTAGTGCGCGATCCCTTAGGGTAGTACTAAACTGAGCTCGTTTAACAACTTCATCGGTGATATTTTTAATACTCCACACAACTTCACATAGAAATCGGTGCTGATCAGGATCTTCATATCTATCTCCTCTAAAGGTGGGTAACCTCATCTCATCTGCCATAGGTCTCCCTAAGTTTCATGACTGAATATGTGGTGGACTTCTAATGACAGTGCACAGAGTGCTCTGGTGACTCTGATTACTTTGATTTCTTAATGTTGTTGAAACAATAAGAGGAATATTAATACTTACTTCAATAGTCACCGTGGTTCCTGAAGTTTCTGGCTATTCTTGACCAGGTTCTTCAACTTTCCCTTCCTCTGCCCTAGCGGATTCTGAATGCTCTTCATCTGTCATATCTACCTCTTCTCCACTATAGAAACCCTCATCCCTATAGTTCTTCTTAAACAAGTTCGCAAGAGGGACTTCTCTGAACACTCTCCCACTGTGCGTATGTCCAACCTCTATGTCATTGTTGTTGTCTAAGTTCTTGAAAATTATCCTTTTCCAATCCAACCAACTATTGCATCTTCAAGATGTTCTTCTCATGCAATAGCATCTTGATCTTCAACTTCAAAAAGTGTAGAAATTTTCCTTTGGGTCCCTTAAAGAAATACCCCTTAGCTTGGCTATATGACTCTACTCTGTCAACAATAAAATTGGTGATATACCCTCCAATGGTACTATCGAACCAGTGATATACTTCTCTTGACTCGAAGTTATCAACTCTCTTGAACTTCTTGACCAACACTGACGTCCAAACCACAGGTGGGCTATATCTAATCTCAAATTGGGTGTCTTCTAACCTAGCTAGACACTCGTATAACTCTTGATGAATTCCTCCAAAGAAAATCTCATATATATCAGTAAATATATATCTTCCCAACCAATCCTTTGTACTAAGATTAGGGTTCTTATTCTAGGATTCAACGAAGTCCTTTTCTTGATCCTCTATCCACTTCTGAATATCTGTCTTCTATGGAAACCACCTTGACATTCCCTCAAGAAGATTTCGGTCCCAGAAATAGAACCATTTGTTGGCATAGGAGTAGAACTAGGGTTCAACTCCAAGAGCACACCAACAAGCCCTAACTACTATCCCTTTCAGAAACACCTGTGATCTCACCCGAAGTAGCTATGGGGGGTTACAAGATATAGATGTCTACAACCAATGGAATACAAAGTGGATTTGATACAAGCACAACACAACATCTGGATATCAATTACCATCTTAGATTTACTTTTCACAACTATCTATAAGATATAAAACAATGATGCAATAACAGAATGAAAGAATGCAAAATAACACAATATCAACCACAAAGACACAAAATATACGTGGTTCACCCTCTCCCTAGGGATACGTCCACATAACTGTGCTTTTATAATATATTAAGATGAAATCATACAATTCTTATCTGTGTTCTCAGCCAACTGATCTTCTCTCTTTCTCTCTCTCCCCTCCCTGTACATCCAGCTGCAGGGTTGATCTTCGCACCCAACTGAAGATCTTACAATATAGAAGGCCCTGACACCAACACTTCTCTCTCACATAGTAGTAACCACTCACTCTCATGATAACAATGAAATCTCAACCAACTTAGCACCAACCCATCCCAGGTCCTTTAGACCTTTATTTATACATTACAATAGCTCTCAGACATCCTTAGGCCAAAGCCTAAGTGTCAAAATCCTATATAAAAAAACCCTAGGTCCACTTGACCCATGTTTTCTGGGCTTTGCCTGCTTGTATTTCCTTCCTTCTCACGTGGTGCTCCAAAGCATCCAAAAATGGATTTTTCTGCTTACTGAGTTGTCCACAATCCATATTCCTTGCTGATATGTCATCCTCGATCTCCTCATCCAACACATTGCTTTCTCTGACTTCACACCGTATTTTCTTCTCTTCTTCTCACTTCGACCTAGTATCAATCAATGTGTCTTCCGCACAGTTCACATTTCATCTTTTCTACCTTAATCTTCACTTACTTCCATACCCAAGGGCTAACATGCAGTAATTCACATAGTTTGCAGGTCTTGTTTTACTCACAGTAAATACAAAGGAAAAACTACTTACTTAATGAATTGCTGGTTTAATATGATCACAATAGTTGTAATGCCAAATTGTAATCAATCGGTTTTCAAGGAATTACATAAAGAAATTCAGAGAAATGAAAATATAGAGGAAACACATAACTCAAACTGAACGAAAATTAGAATCTCTATCTGCACTTGTATTAATACTAAAAAAAGAGAATCAACCAACAAGAAGCAACCTTGAATAGATCGTGAATCTATGTACTTATACAAAATCTATCACAACTCAAAACGGTTGGACTTCTTACAATATTTAATTAAAATATTAAATATCCCAATAAAACAACAATGTGTAAAATTTGATGAGCTTTGCTGGCGTTCTCCTCAGTCTCTTCATTTGTTGGCAGAAACACTTCTTCTCCTTAGTCTTTTAGGCTGAATACATGTGTCATATAGGCCAACTTTTTGATTCAACATATTTTCTTGGTTGTTTTATTTTTGTTTCCATCTGTCTCTATAGATATGTTTAATAATGTAATGAACCACAGTTGAGATCAGGTGGAAAGGACAATTATATGAATAGTACTGCATGGATCGTCAAGGCATGGATAACGAGAACAAGAAAAAGTAACCATCTATGGAAAGAATAATAATGGAAGAAGTGTATGATGATGAAGTGGGGATAAGTGGATATTAGAATGTGGGTGAATGAGATAGGTGGTTGTTGAAAGGTGAAAGGTGGAGAGGGAAAAAGGAAAGGGAACTATGCATGTTTTATTACTTACTCCCAACTATGCTTGCTTTTCCATGTTCAACACATTGGTTTTATCTATCCAACAATTCCATCACGAACCTTGAGGGTTCAATTTTTTAATTTACCTTGAAAGTGAATAATTTCCTTTCTATCTGAGGAAACTTTTCTTGGATCCTTTTCACTTCTTGAGCTGTGGCATGGAACTGTGAGGTTGGATTCACTAGCCATTTATTGATTTTAAGAAGATCAAACTAGCT
>JZKD02S1370424.1:0-11479 GCA_000966675.3 Picea glauca
AAGTCAAACACCAAAATCAAGTTCTTGAACAACTCCATGACCCTGGATGAGATCTTGGATAGTCAAAGATCACCAAATGACAAATCCAATCTTGGATACAACAAGGAAGAATTCAATACTCTTAAGAAACTTGATGCAAGTCCTTCATTTGTAAAGGGCGAAGACAAGTCTGACACATGTCCTTCATTTGTAAAAAGGTAAAGAAGGAATGATTCAGTTTCTTCATGTTCAAAGAATGAAAGAAATACTACAATATTTAGAAGATCAGATCAAGGAAGACACCCAGAAGCTACTCATACACCTCAAAGTAAGTTTAGAAGAGAGAAACCTTCTTGGATGAATCAAAGGAGGTATGAGAGTGTTTGTAACGGTTATTTTTTTTCCTTGTGATGAATATGGTCATAAAAGCCTTGGATTGTAGGCATCATAGAAGAAAAATGAAGTTGCAGTAATAAAAGATCAAAAAAAAAAGTTCAAGAAACCAAGACACTCACAGATGTGGATAGAAAATACTGAACAAGTGAACATGAGTGAAGTTAATTGTTGCAAAAAGAATTGCAGTCATGTGACTAGCATAGTATAAACTTTCTCAGATGACTTTAGAACAATGTACAATAAAAAATCATCTTGGATAAAGAAGGATACATCTAGTTAGAGATCGATGAGAATGAATGGGAAGATCCAAGGGTTGTTTGAAAAATATGAGCTACAATTTCACAATGTTGCAGTAGGACAACTACATTTGCAGCAACAACATTATAATGTACAAAAATGATATACATGACATCCTATAGAGATAACAAGAGGAGAGACCTTGTCATAAAGAGATAATCTTTTAACAAAGGGGGACATCAATCAGAAGTAGAGAGAGAAGAGTGATAGGGGGAGTCATTTAGTTATGACAAGAAAAGGTTGATGAAGGAGTCCCAGTAAGAGAGGTGAGCAATATCGAGTGTACTACAGAGGACACAGCTGAAGCTGAAGATGAATGCTGGCCCTTGAACAAGTTTTGAGGAATACTTGGTCATAGTTGACCATTTTTGGGACTTCGATGCCCTATCGAAGAAAGCACGAAAGCGAAGCAAAGATCATGGGATCTCGGCCCACTTTGGGTCATTTTTGGGTTTCTGGGTTAATGTAACGGGAAAGGGATGTCGGCCCATGGGTTTACCCACGTTTAGGCCCACTTTTGTAATGTATAAATATGTAGCTAGGTGATGTAAGTACGGGGTGATAAGAGGTTGTTGATCTATGTGGTTAACTTGCAGAGCTAAGTGCAAGTGTTGTAAGTGCTCTGTGCATGATTGTAAGAAGATTGCAGGGCTAAGTGTAAGTAGTCGTAAGAGGTTTTGTGTTGTGGTGCAAGGAAGAAGGATCTAGCAAGCTGCGTAGATCTTATGTCCTATGCAAAGTAAGGATTGTTGAAGCTCTGTGTTGTAACTACTTGATCGAGATAATAAAGAAGAAGGCTTTGTGGACGTATCCCCAGGGTGGGGGTGAACCATGGTAACTCTCTGTGTTGTGCTCTGTGCCTCGACCTGATGTGTTTTTCTCTCTCCTTGCTAAGTTCTTTGATGTGTTTAGATGGATCTATTGATGCTTTGTTCTTATGAGATATGAATTCATGTTAGATTTGATATATAAGATGCTTAGTGCTTGATCTATTGAAAATAATATGTTTTATGCTGCTAAGTGTTGAAACTATCTTAGATCTAAGTATATACTGCGTTTCTCTATGTTATCTGTGAAGTGAGAAAAGGGTTGATTCGAGGTGAACTATTAATGCTAAGTGTGTAATCACAGATCTATGTCCCAACTAAGGTTGTAGACACCTGAGTCTTGCAACCACCCCTGCCTCTACCTCGGGTGAGACTTCATCTGCTTCGTAGGTGTTGTCGAAAGCGATGGTAGTTAGGGTTTTGTTGGTGCGCTCTTGAGCGTTGAACCCTAGGTCTGCCCCTGTGCCAACAATGAACAGGTCCAAGAATCCAATATTTCATTCCAAGACCAAGCACATCCCCATAAAATACCATTTTATGAGAGAGAAGGTCACCAATAAGATTGTTCAGGTTCATTACATTCCAACCACCAAACAAATTGTAGACATCTTTAATAAAACCCTAGCCAAGAAACCATTTGAATATCTCCATCAAAATATGGGTGTCATCCCTCCTCTCACCTAAGAGCATCCATCCTGTCAGGGGGCGTTTGTGTTGGTTAAATATCTGATACCTCTGGAAAGTACTGCAACAGCTCAAGGGGAGCATGTTTTCTTTGACATTGATGTCAAAGGGGGAGAAAAGGTGTGGTCTGGATGCTGCAGTTGGAGGTCTAAGTAGAATAGTGTAGTCTTTCAGGGTTTCCATCAATGCCAAAGGGGGAGATTGTTGGCATGATTACAGGCAGAGTGTGCTTTTCATTGATCGAAAGAACACCAACAATGATGGCATGATTACATGCAATAACAACAACAACAATGACAAATAGGAAAACAACAATGATAACATCGAGAATGATGAGACAATGAGAAATTGTTGTCTACAAGCTCAGGAGGATGAGCACAGGGAACAAAGTTGGAGTTTCCAGATAGCCAGAGGTTATCATGAAGGTCGCAAGGAGAGTGCATAGGATTTCTTAGAATCCATGAGTTTGCAGAAGGGATCAAGCTCAGGAGGGATAGAGGCTTGGAAGTGTTTAGAGGAAGGACGAGGGTCCAAGTCACCTTATGGAGATAAGCCAAAAGAGCAACACCAAAGATAGATCAAGCCATCGATCTAAGAACATGATCGACGAACAACATCTGGTTCATGCCAAAAGTTGCGAGGAGGTTACTATTCGGGGAATATCACTTCGGAAGAATTGGCAACTTGAAAGTTGAATTACCTGAATCCTGAAATCTAAAATGAATATGGACCATCGGATCTGGAGAAAATGTGATGATTGTCGGATTGAATTAGTGGAAGGATAGGATAAAAAAGGGATGAGATCTGAGATCACGATCACCCGAATATCTGTCAATCGTCGGATCGAATTAATTGAAGGGTAAGTTAAACAGGGCTTAAAGGGTTGACAATTTGATTATCCGAATACCCGTCAGTTGTCGGATCAAACCCGAATTCCCGTCAGTCGTTGGATCATTTTTGAGTGGAAGGATAGGATAAGCTAGAAGATTTTCATCGCAGACATATCGGGTCATTGATCTAAGATCCTTATCCAATGAACGTCATTCATTTCGGGTATAAATATGTGAGGAGGTTACTCTCCGGAAAAATCTCACTTTAAGAATTCAGTTTGAGATTTGAAATACTTGAAGCCCGGAGACCCGGAGAGCCGAAATAAATCCTCGACCATTAGATCATCCAAAGTGTATTTCAGTCATCATATAATTCTAAAGTGGAAGGATAGGATAAGTTATGAAAAGGTCGTTCTAATATTAGCATCTGAGTATTGGGGACTCAGATCTATGGTCGATAGGGCATATCGGACCCCCCCGACCTTTCTATCTTTAACCATGGTGGGGGGTCCAAGTTGGTGGTATTATCCATGTGGGAACATCATACGTGTCACCTTCCTATTAACTCGGATCCCCCTCACTCATTACCACTTACTGCCTAACACCCCCTCCGATTAAACCACCAAACCACTCATACATACCACCTCCACGCTCCAACGTCACACACGGTGACACTCCACTACCCGCTACACGTCACACTTCACTACCGCGCTTTGCCTCCACACTCTACTTAACTGCCTACACGTCTCACCCATGTTAGCAGACCACCTCAACAAGGACACAAGTCGTCCAATCCGAAAGATCACTTTGGGTGTATTCTCAACCATTGATCATAATATAGTGGAAGGATAGTGTAAGTTTGAAAAGTTGAAATCCTAAAGTTCCGAAGGGTGAAGTTCCAACAACCGTCCATCTCAATGTTTGATTAAGTCCTAGCCGTTATATTGAAAAATGAAAGGATGAGTGTAAGGATCAAATCTTACCATTGATTTGTTTCTGTGAAATAAACCATCCGACTTGATCCGTCCATTCAGGAGCACCGTCTGACCTGATCCATCCATTCAGGAGCACCGTCTGACCTGATCCGTCCATTCATGAGAACCGTCAAGATCGTAAGATCAATAGACCCATCACATTGGGAGGCCAGAACATGATCAGGTCTTAATTTTTCGTGAGCGGTCCGTAATCAAAACCACTTTTTTGGAGAAAGGACGCATGGAGGCTCGTAGTGAATTGTGGGGAGAAAAGTGGGTTTCCCTCAAACCGCCTATGGACGCGCCTGCATTCGCGTGGTCATGTGACATTCATAGCCCTAGGTCATATCATGAAAAGGATGTAGCGCTCACTAAACCGAGATCGGGAAGCACCTTTTGAATAGGTGTTTGGTCACCGCTAATGGTCACGTGAAGGAAGGGGCTTAGAATCCAAAGAATCCAAAATGACTCTCTGTAACTGATGAAACAGAGTGATTGTATCTTCCAGAGAATTCAAAGAGATTAAGGATGATCGCCAGAGGAGCTTAAGAGTCTCGAGGTAACTGCCAGTGGAATGAAGACTCATCATAGAGACAATTGACAAATGGAAAAGCATCGAAGACTGTAACTTCCAGAGAAGCCTAAGAATCTCAGGATAACATCCACTGATGAAGAACAAACTCATCATGATCGCCAGAGAGAACGCATAGTTAGGTGTATGATCTGGTAGAGGACTTGGCATGATAAATATACATAGAACAAAGAATATATGGTTTCTTCAGTTGAGAGTTATTCATGCGGGTAGAAGCATGTTGTGTGCAACAATTGAAATGCATAGAAGAGGCATAGCATATAGAATGGAAATAATACATTGATCATAAAGCGCAGAAGAAATATATAGAACATAAATGCATATCTGAGAGAGGAAGAGAAATCCGAGGTGGCATGCAGAGATGGAGTAGAATATTAGAAAGATGAAGAAGATGTGAGCAGGAAGACACTGATGTAGGCAGAGAAGAGAAATATAGCAGAACAATGATGAGACTGGTAAGCCCTTTGAAAAAAATTGTATCACTGTAATAATTTTCAGTAACAAAGTTTTTATAATCAGGGTAGTGGGGAGGTTCTAGGGAGGACTGTTGTCCTCAGAGTTTCAAGTGGTTTCTTGAACATAGGGAGTTATAGCTTCCATCTAGTTGCAGCCAGAAAAACCAGGGTGGCAGGGTGGTGCAAGGGAGAACCATTGTTCTCTGTTATATAGGTTGATGCCTGCGTGAATGGAAGTTGATGCTTCTCACAAAAATATCTATACCATATAACAACCTATGCATTCTCCTCATGCATACAATACCATAGATCATGGATATCTCACAATTAGAATAGAACTGAACTACTCATCCAACCAACAACCATCTACCATATCCAAACATCACATCATACATACAAAGAATGCTTCAAGCATTCACCATACCATAAGAAAGTCTAAACATAAGGGCAATATTTACCCATACCATAACCTTTGTAGTAGATCTGAACCTGTAGAATGTTGATATGGAATTTGCTTCAGACTTCAAGAACCTGAAAACAACTCTCACTCAAGTTTTCATGTCCCTTTTTCAAATGTATGCTACCTTTTCATGTACAAACCACGTATCTACACTGCCTCTTCTACTTTCATCCCACGTATGTATGTTATATTTTCACTATCATCCCATGTACACCTCAAAAAACTAGGGTTTTCTGAACCTTCAAAAATTTCACCGTCAAAACTCAGACTTACGGAACATATGATGCCTTCACGAGTACCTGCAATGAATCTTTCATAATCATAGATCTTTAATATACTCAAGAGATTCACACACATACAAGATTCGTTCTCTCTTATTTATACTTCTCCAAGTAGATTCTTCTATGGTTTATCATCTAACCAAATTCAACCAACTTCCTTCTTTTGAGGATAACCCAATTCTAACCACTTGTCCACTTATAAATACTTTCTCTACAAATAGTAACTTCTCCACTTATAGTTGCAACTAATTTATTTTTAATTGTTTTCTTGTTGCAACTACTTAACCCATGACTAGCCACTTTGACTAGTCAACTTTCTTCTAGGAGCTTCTAGAATAATTTGATTTCTTTGACCTTCTAGGGGCTTCTAGACAACACACGAGGGTTCTCCAACTTCACATGGCCATAAATATCTAACCATGAGGAGTTATGTGATGTTACACATATCACCAGAAATGGAATGAAAAGAACTATTAATACATAATAGTCTCATTGAAAAATTCACTGATATTCATAACATTATTCCTAAAACAAACTTGGGTTCCCTAACCACACTGCTAGGATGAATCAACCACATAACCATTTGGATTTCACAAAGCATCTTCCCATGAGGGCTTTCACCATAAGGGGACCACTGTGGAGTTCATTCATTTGGTTCCCTAACCACATTGCTAGGATGAATCAACCACTTAACCATTTGGACTTCACAGAGTGTCTTCCTGTGATGGATTTCACCATAAGGGGACCACTGTGGAGTTCATCCATTTGGTACTTCCTATCAACCATGATAATACAACAATGATCAAACTTTACATCAATCCATATGGAACATTAACCCATGACAACACCTCACTATGACACATCATGACATTATCCCTCAGACATCAATTACATCTATGATCACATGATCCAACAATCAATACATCAATGGTACAATGTAAATACTTGACATGCCATTGTTTCTTATTATCTCTTCCTTTCTCTTTATATTTCTTTCATGTTTTAAAAAAAAAGTTGAAGGACACTGTCCTAGTTTGATGTCCAGATAATGACAATCAGATTCACAAATACCTTGTGGAAATGAGAAGGTTGTCTCGTCATGAGACCCCCTTTCTCTCAGTTGTGTAACTGAGAACCACTACCCTAGTTTGGTGACTAGATTATGCTAATTTCATACCACTAAATACCCATAATTATGATAGGTCATCTCATGATGAGACCTCCCATCCTCCAGCTAACCCCTTAAGCATTCACTATCATTTATTTTTGTAAGTACCCCATTTCTTATAGAGAAGCGTTTCATTTATTTCTCAGGGATCCTTGGGTGAATCATATGGAAGGTCTATATTTAGGATTTTATCATTTTAGCCAACAATAATCCCTCTGGGACTTCATCCCCTTCTTTCCATGAAATGAGGTACATGCCCTTCTTGGGTCACTAAAGTCAAAGGCCCTAGAATAAGACAATATGATGGGAGTGTAATGTGTAGAACGTGGTAAGTATGGCCAAGAATGGTATGATATCCCCTTAATGGAACTCCATTCACAAACCTTCCCCAAATGTTGGCCACTTACTAGGAAATTTATGACACTCACCAAGGTGAAACAAGGTCAAAATCGTAATATCCAAGAAAGAGTTCTATAATCAAAAGCATCTTAAATACAACATGTTTAAATTCCTCAAATATTAGGTTGATTACTTTCCACAATACTTGACTTATACCTCATGGAGAAAGACCCATCTGCCTTCGAGAATCTAGTTGGTGTGGTGTATGCACTGACACTGGAACAAAAATGTGGTGATAGAGTGGGCTTCTTTATTTTATAGTGGACAATGATAGTCATGTGGTCTCTTAGCACTCCATATATGTAACCTTAGGTCCTCGAGACATAATCTCCTTAGTTATCCCACAAAATGGGGATAACATCTAGCTCCTACTTGGGGACATGTGCTCGCCATAGAGTGCATGCGAACCACAACATCTCCTAGTATAACTATGCCTACATTGAAACATGAAACCATAAAATCTAGGGTGGTTCTATCACCCTTTGTCCATATACATCAAAATACAAATGGAAACTAATCTAGAAAAGAAAAGTTTTAGATTTTTTTCAAAAATTTAGAAACTAAGCATGAAATAAATATGAAAGTAGAGAAAAATTAAATATGAAATGCATATAAAATAATATGAGCAATCAAGATGCAAAAGAAAGAAAATAAATATAGCCTACCTACTTTCCTGGGGCCTTGGGGCCCTGAAGATCAGGCGATAGATGATGTCAGGTGAAGTCATACAACCAGTGCAACCAGTTGATCATCCCATCAAAGTATCTCCCCCCGTGCTTGATTATGTAAAACAACAAAGACAAGTCAATCACATAATGATCATGAGAATAAATAAATATATAATCAATCATGAAACAAAACTCATGGAGATGGGTGGGAGGGATGAATTCCTACTAGAAAGAATATCCACAACTCTGATCATCCAAGGAATCCTTCCTGAAGTGATAGNTTGATTTTTGATACTAAACAGAGTTGAAATAAGTCACTGTGTATTCATTTGGAAATGGTTTTAAAAAAGTAAGTGGGAAAATGAGAAGAAACAAAATTTTTTTATAGGTTGTTGTGGAATGCATATTGTCTTGTTTGATGATGTTGTGTTACAGATTGATTGCAAACAATGAGAAAGTTATTGCACATAATTGTTTTAATTTCACACAATAGTTGCTCTTTTGACACAGTCATCATTTTGGTTGGTATTGGATATTTTCACGTTGATATGGAATGTTTTATGGACGACTTAATTAATTTTATGAACAATATCCGTTTTCCTTCCCGACCATTATTTTTCTTTTCGCTAATTACAACCCCCTCGCCTTCCCACATTCATTTTTCACTCTCTGTTATAAAATTTAATTACCGTTAAAAAGAATTCTATAATGAAGCACTTTGAAGTCGTAGTTTCTTGGTTGGATGACAATGATGTTTTCTTTGATTTACATTACAGTTGATTTTTTATTTTATTTGAGCAATAATCATGTTTCTTTTCCCCCTTATTTGATCATTTTTCACTCAATACAAACCCCTCGCATATCCCAGGACCTTTGCTCACCCCCTGCTTAGTGACAAAAATTAAACAATTTGTATGGATTGGATTGCAATAGTCTGATATGTTGCTGAGCCAAAGTCTATTTCATATTTTGAAAGATTTTCCATGTATGGTTGTTAAAGGAATTATTTTCTAATCAATTATGCATACATGAATGAACTATTCAAATAAAAGGTTGAAAACCAAGGCCCACTATGCCCCTATCGAAGAGAAGGTTACTACCACCTCTTTCTCACCTTCAAATGATTCTGATAAATCAGTGTCCTCCCACATGCAATGGAGGGACCATCTCATGTGATAAAAAAAATTAGGCCTAAAGGCTCCACATGGCCTAAGGCAAATTCAGAGAGTTTAATAGGTGATAGTAGTAAAGAAGGAAAGATTGCCTCACAAACTGGAAAATATGGATTTTAAGTTTTATTTATTTGTCTATTTATGAGAACAGTTGACTTCAGAGTTTTGGACAATAGGTTTTTTGGGATATATTGGCAATTTATTTTGAAAATGATTTCAAATATCAATGTGATAATTGCCAAATATGAATGTGATGATGTGAGTCACAAGGAGGGGTGTTTGGTTTAATTAACTAGTTATGTTATGATTCCTACCAACTAAAGGGAGTCACAAGGGGTCCCACCTACTAGTTATTATTTATTTAAAACCCTTATTATGATTTATTACTCCCCCCCCCCCTTAACTAAAAAGTTGGTTGAGTTTTTTAATTAACTTAACTAATGAGGTAGTTCAACTACTTCAACCAATTCCAATTTGCTTAAAGTCAAAAGGAAAGGGAGGAACAAGAGGAGGATAGAAGGAGAAGCATACTAAGGTTTGTTCTTTGAGTTTATGTTGAGATAGTTCAGTTTTCATTCGTTCCTTGATTTATCACAAGCCTAATTAATTTTTATGATAGCAGGGTCTTATTGTAGACAACAAGATTCAGGGTTGAATTACATCATTTAGACACTTGTTTTTCAGAGGTGTTGATCTATCTTTGATAGTTTGTGTAGACTTGTCTATTTGTGAATAAGTTTTCATGATTGACAAAGGCTATTGTGCAGAGCCAAGTGGGAAACAATCTGTGGCAAGATGATCCAGCTTTTAGAGTTCAGTTTTTTATTTTCTGTCAGAGGTCCTTTTGTATGTTCCATCGGGGATGTCTAATTTTGACTTTGGTTCGAAATTTCTATATGAAACTTTGTAAAAAGAATGTCTCTTTGGTGAATTGGAATGAATTAAAGGATTTCTTTATGTTTCATCTATCTTGATTATCATCTTGGTGTCTTTACTTCTGTTTCTACATTTATTTCAGCAATTGTTATATTCAGAAAATCATATAAATAGTGAATTTCCAGCAAGCTTTTACTTATAAAAAAGACTAGCCTAAGAACTTGTAATCAATACTTGTGAGTTAGGATGTTATTTTTTATGGATATAAACATAGGGTGACATTCCCGTCTATTTTTCTTTAGCCAAGAAGAATCTGAAAATGCTTGAGTAAGATCATTTCATATCTTTTCCTCAACAAAACCTTCTCTGCAAAGACAGTCTTTGAGCTCTTGGAAAGTATCTTGCAGATTTTGAGTAGTTGGTCGGTAATGACTGAGAAATTCCTTAATGAGATTCATGGAAGATGGGATGATTTTTGGGTCACAAGAGTGTGCAAGCTACTTTATTTGACTTTTTTCCAGAGAATATAAAAAACATTTCATCAGCACATCTTCATATAACACATTTAATCTTGAAGCATACTTCATATACTCCATGATATGAGTGACTGCTAGAGCTGGATCACCGTTAAATTTAGGGAAATTTTCCCTCCAATCTGCAGAGCAATGATTTGGATATCTAGGAATATTATGAACATCAAGAGAAGGATACACATTATGGAATTCCCATGGTAAATCCTATGAGGCCATGGTTCCATCACTTAGGGTAATGCTTCAATGTAGTTTTTAGATGAGACTAATTATCATAAAAGGATGGAAAGGGGGAAAAAGGAAAGGTGGGTTCATGGAAAGTGGAGTCACCAGATGAGCTTCAAGAAGATCTCATAAAGGGTGGAAAAGGTAACGTTCTTCAATGGAGTCTCCAGACAAGCTAAGGGTAAAGGATTTGAGAGAGAATATTTCCAAAGTGTTGTTAGGGTTTGAAAGAGGATTCAAAATCCTCCTCGACAATGACGCGAAAATGTTATCACACAAGTTGTAGGTTGGGAAAATCCCAACCCAACCACCAAAAGGAGACAACTAAGAGAGCACCTACCCACTGCCACCTTAGGTAGGTGTTCCCATCACTTTATAGGTGAAGTGGTGACCTCAAGAGGGGAATCTCGGTGACCCTAGGGGGGAATGAGATGGAAATTTGGGTGTATGAACGAATTCCACTATAGATCAAGTTTCTATGTGTGGAGAAGGATTGAGTAAGGTCCTGATGGTAGCCAAGAGTTCCCAAGAAGTAGTATACCTTGCAAATGTTGATTGTACTTGCTCGAGACTCAAGGAAAACAACGTTACAAGCCCAAGTATATGATGGAAAAGAAAGTTAATCTTATTGTCCCTAATTGCATCAATTAGTAATAGTATATATTG